>CANXYI011757553.1:0-15636 GCA_948208565.1 Hura crepitans
TCTAAAACTTGGATAATGGTAGGGATCAGTAAAATCGAATCGAAATTAAAAATTAAATTGATAATTATTTCGATTTATTCAATTTAATTTTGATTTTTTATAGTAAAAATCAAATAGACTAAATAATCAAAACAATATCTTTTTATACTAAAATGACAATATTTTTGATGTTTTATATAAAAAAAATAAAATATATAAAAAATTTTGTTTATTCGATTCAATTTGCTAAAACATTTGGTCGGTTTAATTCGATTTCTTCTATCTAATTAGGTCAATTCGCTTAATTTTTTAGAAGAGTTCAGTATATTTGGTTTGATCGGTTTGAATTGATCAATTACTGATAATGAAAAATCAATGCATTACCAAAGAAACTTAACATTTTATTCTATTTCTTATATTATTATCTGAATTTAATTTATTATGGATCGAAAAATAATAATTTGTCATGTATAAAAAATATAATTATTTTATGAATACACATGACATATTATCACCTATTAGTTCACCAATCATTAAATTATTGATTTAATTATAGTAATTAGTGCATAAAAGATGATTGGGAGAGTAAAATTATGCTTATTATTCAACTGAACTTTTTTTATTTTAATTATAGAAAAAACAAAAATCTTAATATGTTTATTAAAGGACCAAACTACCCCTAGTAGCCGTTTAATCTACAGAGGTATGCGGTGGGTAATATTGGTAGTTCACAATTAGGCGGGCGATGAACGAGCGGAGGATAAATATAAACATTAAACATAGATTTCTCTTCGGCTTCAGCCTTCACTCATTTCTTCCATAACGAGAACTCCTCTCTGGTCTCTTATCTTCTTGCTCCTCCTCAACAACAACACATCACCATGGATCCTTACAAGGTATCCATTCCATAAATTTCACGTATCTCCTTAAATTCAATTGAAACATTCTCATAAATTGGTCTTATTTAATCAGATTTTATAATTCTGGTGCAGTTTCGCCCGTCAAGCGCTTACAATTCGTCCTTCTTCACTACAAGCTCTGGTGCTCCTGTATGGAACAACAACAACTCCCTCACTGTTGGATCCAGAGGTAATTATTTTATAAACTGGGAACTATAAGATGGAAAACAAAAGTTGGGTTTTGCTCAAGTGGGTGTAATTTGTATTGTTATTAGGTCCAATTCTGCTTGAGGATTACCACTTGGTGGAAAAGCTTGCGAATTTCGACAGAGAGAGAATTCCAGAGCGTGTGGTTCATGCGAGAGGTGCAAGTGCTAAAGGATTCTTTGAAGTTACTCATGATATCACTCATCTTACCTGTGCTGATTTTCTTCGAGCACCTGGCGTTCAGACTCCTGTTATTCTCAGGTTCTCTACTGTTATTCATGAGCGTGGCAGTCCAGAAACTCTTAGAGACCCTAGAGGTTTTGCTGTCAAGTTTTACACTCGGGAGGTACTTGGATTTCTTTTCTTTTCTCTGTTTTCTTGTCTGTATAATGATTATTGAAGGAACTTCTAACTCTTGCTTCTTAAAACGATTTTTGATCATTTTTATTGTAGGTAAAGATACAAACAATAATAGGAAAGCATGTTGTTTGAACTTATGATTTCTCTTCCAGTGAGATGAACAAAAGGGAATGCCAGTTTTTATTGAATTAACCTTTTTTTTTTTTTAAAGCTGGCCTTTTGTTATCAGAAATTTCCTTCCTAGCACATACCCATGTCTCCATCTAGTCCATGAACTGAGTCAATAGTGAATTTCCATGTAAAAGGCTGGTTCCTTTTTACAAACATAGATGTAACTACACAGATTATACTTTTATTATAGCAACAAATTATTAGCTCGGTTCACAAACAAATATATAGTTTGGTGTCAAAGTATTTTCTTTTGCAGTTGAAATATCAACTCCAAAAAGAAGTAGAAAATGTAACTCATTTTGCAAGTTGACCCAAGAGTCCCTCAAATCTGAAAGTTGGAAATCATAGAGAATTACATAGATAATTCAGAACTGTTTTTCTTGGGGTTGATTAACAATGAGGTCTCTTTATTTTCCATAGCCGAAATCGATATATGAATTTCATAATGAATGTTCACAAAGGGAACATTTTTTACCAACATATATGTGGGTTTTGTATGCTTGATAGAGTAACTTATTACTACTTTTTAAGCTTTGAGCTTAATTCTGTCTTTTCACTCCTTTCCCTCCTCTCTTTTCTGCTTTGTCTGTGAAATGTGGTGTGAGTTTTATAAAATTAGAAGTACATTTTCAGTTGAAGAACGCTAATTCCTCTTCTTGTGTTTTTCATCAGGGTAATTTCGATCTAGTGGGAAACAATTTCCCAGTATTTTTCATCCGTGATGGGATGAAGTTTCCTGACATGGTTCATGCTCTCAAGCCAAACCCAAAGTCACACATTCAGGAGAACTGGAGGATACTAGACTTCTTCTCACACCACCCTGAAAGCCTGCACATGTTTACTTTTCTATTTGACGATATTGGTGTTCCTCAGGATTACAGGCACATGGATGGCTCTGGAGTCAACACCTACACTTTGATCAACAAAGCTGGAAAGGCTCACTACGTGAAATTCCATTGGAAACCAACTTGTGGGGTTAAGAGTTTGTTGGAAGAGGACGCCATTAGAGTTGGTGGAGCTAATCACAGCCATGCCACTCAGGACCTTTATGACTCTATTGCAGCTGGAAACTACCCTGAATGGAAGCTTTTCATTCAGATAATTGATCCTGCTGATGAAGACAAGTTCGATTTTGATCCGCTCGATGTCACCAAAACTTGGCCTGAAGACATTCTGCCATTGATCCCAGTTGGTCGCTTGGTTTTGAACAAGAATATTGATAACTTCTTTGCTGAGAATGAGCAACTTGCATTTTGCCCATCTATTGTGGTGCCTGGTATCTATTATTCAGATGACAAGTTGCTGCAGACTAGAATTTTCTCCTATTCTGATACTCAAAGACACCGCCTTGGACCCAATTACCTTCAGCTTCCAGCAAATGCTCCTAAATGTTCTCACCACAACAATCACCATGAAGGTTTCATGAATTTTATGCACAGGGATGAGGAGGTAATCTCTCTTTCCCTCTTATACAACATATATAAATATCTGCACAAGCATCTGTATGAGAGATTTATGTTTATTTCAGGTCAATTACTTCCCTTCAAGGTATGATTCGGTTCATCATGCTGAGAAGTACCCCATTCCTCCTCCTATTTTAACTGGCAAGCGTGACAAGGTTTGCTTCTGCCTCCTTCTAGACAATAGTTGTCTAGATCAAACGCATGAACCAATTCAATTATAAACGGTTTTGTACGACAATTTGTGATTGAAAAAATTCGTAGATAAATTTGTGGAATTGATATCATATGCAATTTAAAAGCTTGTAACCAATTAGCTTGAGCGTAACTAAGTTGCCTTTTTTTATTGCCATTAGTGTGTCATTCCAAAAGAGAATAACTTCAAGCAACCTGGAGAAAGATACCGTTCCTTTACACCAGACAGGTATACTCAGATGTTGATATAACTTTCATGATTTTTCTTTGTTTGACATTCTAGTGCATATTTATGTGTTTGATATGTTGTTTCAGGAGGGAGCGCTTCGTCAGACGCTGGGTTGAGGCCTTGTCTGACCTAAGGCTTACCTACGAAATTCGCAGTATTTGGATCTCATATTGGTCCCAGGTACTGTCTGTTGCTTCTGGTTTTTAATGGAAATACTTATCCATTCCATACCATTGAAAATGGTATTGCGTTGTTTGATCAGAATATTTATGTCTTAAAAAAATTATATGCTAATGAGTTGTGTGGGTACAGGCTGACAAGTCTCTGGGACAGAAGCTTGCTTCTCACCTCAACATGAGGCCAACAATGTGATTTTGAAGATGTTTCTCATTGTGTTCATGTATCAAATGCTCAAACAGCATTATTCCATCTGATAAATGTTCCTTAATTATTATATTATGTAATTATTTAAGAAATTAATACAAAACATTGCAGTTTTGCCACAGATACAATGATGATTGTTGATAAAGACTATTCTTTTCTGCTAATGGCATCGAGTCCTTTGATAAGTTTCACATGATGCACTTCCTTAGTTAAATATAACAACATTATACCATAAGGATGTCTTGCTCATGTGAATTCGAATAAATCGTGCTAATGGATTCTCGAATACCAAACGATTTATGTATATATATATAAAAGAATAACATTATAGTTCATACATTTTCCTCAAAATTGAATGCCTCTTCTTATTATATAGTTAATTAATACGAAGAACAATGTATTAATATGTCTTTAATATTTATTACGGAGTTTTATTTTGTTATTTAAATTATTTTTAAAGCAAAAATATCTTTATTAAGGCATTTTTAATCTAAAAATAATTTAAAATATAAAATAAAATTTCGAGACAAACGTTATTTTGATCCTATCGAAGAAGCTTACTAAATATGTTACAATATTTTTCCCTTTTAAACTGAGTTGCAGATTTTTGCGAAGGTAATATTAAAATAATAAAAATAAAAATAGAAACTTTATCATTCATCATGGAATCCTTGTTTGTGGTTGTCCACTACTTGCCTGCTACTGTATGTGCTGTTTCATACTATAGTTTTGCTGTAATGTGGGCCATGGCTTTCTATGTAAAACATATAACAATAATAATAATAATAATAATAATAATAATAATAATAATAATAATAATAATAATAATCTAATTTATAGATTTTGTAGGGCAAAAATTATCTTGAGAATGTTTAGTTTTTCATTTAATCTCTCAAGCTAATACCTTTTATATGGGTAGATAAATCTTTTATTAATGGAATTAATAAATAAATTATTAGCTAAAAACTCACTTTACAAATAAGAAATACCCATAAAGTTAGTTTTTTATATGATAGCACTCCCTTTTTCTTATGAAAATTGACTTATTTTTGCTTTTTTTTAAATCTTAAATTATAATTCATTTTTTCTTATTATAATTATTTTCTTAATTTTTGAACATATTCTTAATGAGTCTTCTACTTATTAATAATTATTAATTACTCTTTCTTACTTTTAATTAAAAAATATTTCAATGCTAAAATTTGACTCCATATATTAAAAAATTTCGAATTTACTTCGTATTTAATTGAGTTATATTTATCGGACTAAATTTTGTAATAATTTTCTTAATTTTATATATACTTTGTATTTTAAGAAGAGGCAAGTAAATTTACAAATATCAATCAAAATAATTAATTTTCTTGAAAATAATTGAAAGTGGAAAAAAAAACAATTCTTTAAAATAATTTAGAAAAAAATTATTGTACAAAGAAAGAAACTTGAGCAAGAGAGCTTTGCTCACTCAATTTAATCAGAACGGACGGTGGAAATCGAATGCCACAGTAGTCGGAAATTGACCATGTCAAGGGAAGGAAAGCTTGGGAATTGGTTAATGGTGAACACTTAACATACCACAATTTCAAAGCCCGAATTTCAAGCATATTCCCTCGCCTTTCTTGAAGCCCAGATCCATTAACCATTTCTAACCAAAATTTGAAAATTTTCATTTAATTTTCTTTTGTAATATTCTATGCACTCCTGTGCTACTCACATTGGATCTCGTACTTTCCCACAGGTGAAGATAATTTTCTCATCTTTCTTCCTCTCTTGTTTGAACCCCTTTTCTAGGCTTTGCTTTTATTGAATTTGAGGTTTGTTTTTGGTAGTGAATTTTGGATTAATAATGATGGAGAGAGCAGAGTCGGGGCAGAAGCTATATACACGTATGCGTTTATGGGAATTTCCAGATGAGTATGTAATTGAACCTACTGATGGATCTTCTGGTTCTCCTTTGGCTATTAGTCGAATTGATGGTTCCATGAAGCTTATTGGTATGTTTTTCTAATTTTCTTCCATTTCTTATTATTGTCGTTTATAATTTTTCCAGTTTCCACAATTTTGATTGTTAATGTTTTTGAATGACAGATGGAGTTCCGGAGAGCAGCTCTCTTCGGGTTCCTAAGATCAAGACTATTTTTGGGGTGGTTGGTATGCTTAAGCTAGTTGCAGGTAAAACTACATTTTGAATAGATAAAATTCAGCTGCCAAAAGCTCTTATTTTTCACTTTATTGGATCAATAGCAGTAAAAGGAAATGCAGAAAATGCCAATTTAGGATCAAAGTTTGAGTTTCTATGGCGCGAAATTTTGCTTTTTGGTGATAGAATGTTTGACGTCCATGAAATGGTGCCACACTATGTTTTCCTTTTTGAGTCTGGAATTTCATTATTTGCCCTTTTTTATGACGTTATTTTTTTCAATTATGCTTCAGGGTCATACTTAGTAGTTATCACGGAACGTGAATGTGTTGGATCGTACTTGGGACATCCTATCTTCAAAATTACGTCATTGAAGGTTTTGGCTTGTGACCATTCTGTGAAAAACTCCCCTGCAGAACAGGTATACGATTCTGCTACTTTGATACAGCTGTGCTGCTTTCTGGTTATGGAAATGGAGAATGGTTTGAACTGTTATTTATTCTCTGCAGAAGAAGGTGGAGACTGAGTTCTCTGGGCTGCTTGACGTTGTGGAGCAGACTTCTGGTCTATATTTCTCTTATGACACCAATTTAACACTGAGGTGAAGCAAGTAATCTGTGTTTTTCAATTTTATCTATCTGTTAATCGTGGGAGACAGTTTTGTGTAGGTTTAAATTCTTATGGAAACCTTTGGCTTTGTTAGATGTTTGGGTACCGTCAGTTAAATTGAGTTGAGATTTGCTATTAAAGAAAACCCATCTTTTGGTTTAAATGCTTCAGATTTTGGATATTACTTACGTGGTGAGACTGCTGAGTCTTTCACAATTTTATTTTGTTCTATTTTTTGTTACAGTGCGCAGAGATTGCATGATTTAGGAGATGAATCTAAATTACTTCCTCTCTGGAGACAGGTAATTTGTTATATTTCATGTCATCAAACTTCTATTTCTACCATTATCTTTTTCCTTTCCTTTTTATGTAACACGAAAAATTTCTGGTTCTTAAGCAAAAAAGAAGGAAAAAAGAGCTTCATTCTTTTCCTTTCTTTTTTAATGACTCTATTTTCTGTGCATGGCATTGTGAAAAATAGTCTCTTTTGCCATTATTTTCAAATATTCATCAATACATTTTGTAAGTGAAATTTCAAATGAACTAGAATTTTTTGCTTATTTCACCAAACTTTTGTTGCAGGCAGAACCTAGGTTTCTCTGGAACAATTATATGTTGGAAGTGCTAATAGATAACAAGGTTAGTTGCGCCTTTTGTTCTGAGGTCATTTTCTTACTGTGTGGGAGTTCATAGCTAAATAGTGCTACTAATTCATTTGTCTTGTGTCTGCAGCTTGATCCGTATCTGCTTCCTGTTATCCAAGGGAATATCCTTGTCAAAATCTCTGTTTGAAATTAAAACAAGAACACTTTAGATATGACACTGCTAACTTTTTTTAGTTTCTTTCCATTTGAGTTATCCCTTAACTGATGCTTAGGCTTTCAGAACTTCCAAGCTGCGCTTGGGAAAGAAATAATTGAGGTTACCTTGATTGCTAGGAGATGCACAAGGAGAAATGGTAATTAAAGTGCTATTCCAATCTTCTTAAATTAGATGTATGAATCTTGATTTGTTCAATTGCATTGTTTGCCATTTTTTGGAAACACCAATAATTTCAATGAAAAATATCTTTTAAACTGCTGATTATATGCACTAGCTATGTAAGGTGATGGATCACTTTAAAATGCATTTTAGAGTTGTTATAAATGAAAACAAAAAATCACCACAAAGTAATTTGTGTAAGGGTGTTGCATTTTTTTTTTTAATTTCTCGTGGACTGTTGATTTTTAAAGTTAAATCCTGACAAATTCTGGAGGAAGCATTTGGAATAACTATTCATGTCATTCTTAATAGTAGCCTCTTCAAATGTCAACGTCTACTAATTCTCTTTAAATAATTTCATGACAATTTGTATCTATTGGAAGGCACTCGCATGTGGAGGAGAGGAGCTGATTCTGATGGGTATGTCGCCAATTTTGTGGAAAGTGAGCAACTTGTACATATGAATGGATATACAGCTTCATTTGTCCAGGTAATGTTCGATCTATTACAGTATATTTTTCTCAAAATGTGATATGTACTATAGAATCACTTCAAATTCGCTAGTTCCTTCAATGTAGAATAATTATAAACAAGAACAGAGAATCCTAAATGCTGAAATGAAAGACAAATTTTGCCTAAACATTGTGAAATAGGCATTTATGGAAAATGGAACTTCTCAATAGATTGAATTGAGCAGTATTTCAATTCTTGCCATTTCTTTCAGGATGTATGTCTTTTTGGCAGCTTTACACAATTCATTTGTCATATACCTCAGAATCTCAAGCTGTATGAATTGTGATCTCATATTATTTCTTCTTTTGATCACAATTTTCTCAGATTCGGGGATCGATGCCATTTCTTTGGGAGCAGATTGTTGATTTGACATATAAGCCAAATTTTGAAATTGTCAGACCAGAAGATGCGGTAGGCTTCATTTTTTGCCCTACAATTTTGTTTGATCTTACATTATTTAGTCATTGTTTAAATTGGCTGCTTTTTGTTTTGCATTTTATTCAGCGTCAAGTAGCTGAGCGGCATTTTTTGGATTTGAGAAAAAAGTATGGAAGTGTCTTGGCAGTTGACCTCGTCAACAAGGTGCATTGATTCCAAACTCTTCATTCACAAGAATTATGAGATTTGTCCATTTAGCTATGTGATTGGATGGTCACTGGATTGTACATTATGATTTTTATATGCTCCATTGCTTCTTCAGTTTTGCTGCTTTTATTTTATTAAAGTAGATAAACAGGGCTTGGATAAACTCTTTTGGCACATATGCATGTGGGATTCTGTGCGTATTATAGTGCTTAAATGTTGAACTGCTATTTTGGGCTTTATGTTGACCTGTTTTCTCACTTTTCAGCATGGAGGTGAGGGACGTTTAAGTGAAAAATTTGCCAACACAATGCAGCATATTGTCAGTGATGATGTAAGGTAGAACTTTCTCCCAACTACAATTTCTCGTTTTTATTTCAAAATGTTCTTTCATTTAATGCTAAAGTGCTACTGAATGTTGCAGATATCTGCACTTTGATTTTCACCAAACCTGTGGGCATATTCACTTTGAGCGCCTTTCTATCCTTTATGACCAAATTCTGGATTTCCTTGAGAAAAGCGGGTATAGTTAGTTTTGTATAGAGCTTTGAAAATCCTTATCTGATTTTTACGAGAATAAATTTTATTGCTTATGAAGAAATATAGAGTTTTTACCAATTTATGTTGACAATTGAGGTTAGTTTTGCTTCTCTATTTTGATGATTTCTTTCTTTATCTTTGTAGCTACCTCTTGTTGAATGAAAAGGGTGAGAAAATGAAAGTGCAAGGTGGGGTTATAAGGACCAATTGTATTGATTGCTTAGACCGTACAAATGTCACTCAGGTGGTTTTCTCTCTCTCTCTCTCTCTCTTTTTCCCACTGATGCATACTGCCCTTCTGGATTTGTTTAGAGTGAACCTTCAATTAGTAGCACAAATATTGCAAACTACAAGTAGAGTTTTATAGGATTCTAGAATGTTGGATTTGAATTTCCCATTGTTTCGTACATTTTGTTGCACCGAGCATACTAATATATCCATTAATTTAGTGCCTGTGAGGAAGAGATTGTAATTCCATTGGAAGTGTCTACTTTTGTCTTCTGCCATGTATAACCATGTGCTTTGATTAGCTTTTTATGATGATTACCTCTGATATGTAATAATTGTGTTTTTTCTGCTGTGGAAGATAGTTCCACATGAAGTTTGTACTGAGGTGTTGAAACTTTGCCTTGAAATTAAGAATATTGTCATTAATGGAAGTGTCTTCCCTTTTTCCAACGTACCATATAGGTTAACCTACCAAAACTAATCGCTTTCTTTAAATTTTTATCTCCTTTTACTTTTTCTCTGTCTTGTCAGATTTTTTTTTTCTTATTTGATGACTCGTTCCTTAATTCTTTTTCTCCTTGCTGGTCTGTTTGCTTCTTAATTTATAAATTATTTTATGTTTGCAGAGCATGATTGGTCGAAGAATGTTAGAACTCCAACTTAGGAGGATTGGTCTTTTTGGAGCGGAAGAAACTATTTGCTCGCATCCAAATTTTGATGAAAGCTTTAAAATATGTGAGCACAAATATGATGTCTAGTTGATCCAAGAATATTTATGAAGCTTATCATACGAGTAGCATTTCTTACTTGCCTACTTGTGTAACGTGGTTCTAAATATTTCAATGTTCAAATTTTGCTTTCAACTGTTCTTTTTGTCTTCAGTGTGGGCTAATCATGGGGATGACATAAGCATAGAATATTCTGGAACACCTGCTTTGAAAGGGGATTTTGTAAGGTACATGCTTGTTGATCTAATGCTTTTGTACACTGCATTGTACCAAAGACCAATGCATGTTGCTTCTGAATTTTTTCTGAAATGATATTTGCTCAAATG
Source organism: Hura crepitans (assembly GCA_948208565.1). Classification (NCBI taxonomy): domain Eukaryota; kingdom Viridiplantae; phylum Streptophyta; class Magnoliopsida; order Malpighiales; family Euphorbiaceae; genus Hura; species Hura crepitans. Next base: position 10,529 of record CANXYI011757553.1, read on the forward strand.
TGTCAGCATGTAAACTTAATTTTTAGCAAGGTTGTGAAATCCAGACTGGTTCAACTGTTAACTGGTGATTGGCAGCTTGGCCAGGGGAAACCCAGTTTCCTGGCCTGGTATCCAGAAAGCACTTGAAATGGTCATGGGTCATCAGTTCATCTGGGTTCCATTCCTCTCTTGTTTTTGCTGTGAATCCTGAATCTTCTGAACTCTGATCTCAAATGCTTTTGCTTTGCCTGTTATAACTATCTTCCATTTTGTTTCTGCTGGCACATATAGCTGAGTTTGTGGCATTTCAATATTATGTTACAAGAATTAGATTTTTCTCTATGTTAAGAATTTGGAATGTAGCTCTAATACCATGTTAGAAAATGAAGTGCTATGGTACCTCGGAAAGAAGGCAGGCGCAATCACTCAAAGGATGGAAGAAGTTCACTTGTACTATAAACTCAACTCCACTCTACAAAATAACCAACTGGAAACACGTATATAGGTCCTTAATAGCTTTTTAACTATTGATAATAAATAATCAAATGCATATCCAAGTATACTTAATTCACTCTTATAAATTGGATGCATGTATAGCACAGCTAATAATTTAAGAATGCAGATCTAGACTTATTTGTATCCTTAACTTTTGAGTATACTATTTCCAACACTCTCATGCACAGAAAGTGCTGTATATATATTGAACAATATGCACATTAGTCTTTCCTGGTATTGTTGTTTTTTAGCCCTTTCAGGGTGATTCTAAGACATTGGGATCAAGATCTTCATCATATAAATCTTAGTAATCGTGAAATGTGAGATTTTTCTGAAATGTAGAGCTATAGTAACATCCTCTGTATTCTCTTTCTCCCAATGCAATTCGTCCTGCTCTTTAATGCTCTGGGTCAAGAAGCTGGTTCACTATCTGATATGATTATGATCCCATGTCAGTTGGCATTGATATGCATATGCTATGATTTCTGCACATTTCAACTCCACTTTTGAATTGCAGATATGGTAAGCGGACTGCCCAAGGAATAGCTAAAGACGGCTGGAATGCCCTTGCTCGCTATTATTTGAATAACTTCTCTGATGGTAGAAAACAAGTAAGTTTCCTTCGATCAGATTATAAATGTCAATTTAAGAAATAATGGCATGTTTATCAAAGTTGGTTCCCCTTTGCACGTTGCAGATTAGTCACACAAGTTAAACTGCCCTGCTTTAGTTGGTCATAATCTATGTATTGAAACTTCAATAAGCTTATGTGTTTAATTAGGTTGTTGTCATCTCCTCTTCTATAGCATTTTCAATACTTTACTGACCCAATTTTTCATTTCTGTTATGCATATGAAGGATGCGATTGATCTCTTACATGGGCATTACATTGTTTCTGTCAGCCGAGATATGACCCCTCCATCACAAACAGGAGGCCTTGAGAATATAGCTGTGAGTAGTCAAATATGTACTTTTCTTTTCAGATAATATGTATAGTACCAAACTGCTATGTTTCATTGTTGAGTAGACTAGTGAAAGAATATCTAATTCGTGTGGTGTTTGAGCAAATTGCTTAGTCTTCAAACTTTTCTTGTAATTATTTGCCAATGTGAATAATAAATGGATGTAAGATTTCTTATGTTTGTAATTTTAATTTAATGTGCATTTTGCATAGATTAATGACCTCTGCCTCTAACCTCAAATTTTACTTTGCAGTCTTTTCCGCTGGCTTTATCCGTGATCTTGATTGGGTTCTATTTCGCCTTGACTTCACTTCGGCAAGGTGAGTTGTCTATTGTTAAATTAGTAACTACAAACAAGTTTGCACTGTGATCTACATGGGAGGTTGGAAGCAACATAGAGACCTTAATAGGAGAAATTTTTTATTTTTTATTTTTTAACTATAGGCATTACTAATAGTAGATTACAAGGCTAATAACCTTCTTAATAAACTCCATTTATTTATGTTCTTGGAGGTCCCTTTTTTTATCTTCTAGAAGCTTTATGATAGATTTGTGATTGCTGAAATAATTTTTGTGACATTTGAGCTGGTAGCTATCAACAACTATGAAATATAGGCTGGTATATTATATTTATTTATATGTTTAATTGAGTGTTCGAACGGGTCATTTTCTTTTGTTTTTGTGTGCGCGCATGTGTAGTGATGAAATCCTTGGCTAACAGTTTGAATATACTTTTGGTTGATATAAAGACATTTCTACATGCTTACAACTTCAAATTGGTTTAACCTTTTCTGCAGTTCGATATGACATTCGGCACTTGTTCTTCTCAATTATGTGGGCGAGCCTTGCTATTGCAATTGCAACATTTGTGAGGGGCAATGGCAGGATCTTCTGTAATCGGCCTCGTCTGCATAAGCCTCGCCGTTGATTACGGATTCAGAATGCTCCGGCAAACTTTATTTTTGTGAAATTCTCACCTTGGTGCATTGTTTTCTATTCTTTAACAATTTTTTCAGTTTGCATATATTGAGTGATCAATTATATTGGAAAGCCTTTGTTGGCCTCAATGCCTTTTCTTCGTTATATGTATTAAAATTACAGGAATTATTTGCTAGCACGGATGTGTCGTTGATCCTAGTATGCCAAGATCAACATGGTATCTTACCAGTATGATGTAGTCAGTTTGTTTTGTAATAGGCACTGCCTATAGAGTTCATCAATTTTTGTCTGTAAAGAACAAACAAATGCTATAGTCTACTATTTTTTTCGTCGGATTTGAAGCACTTAATGTTGAAATTTTATACCATCGCCTACCCATTTGTATTTGATGTCTGGTTATTCTGGGTATGCTTTTTAGAGTTCTGCTTTAGGAATTTCACTTAATTGGAGTGAGGCTCCGATCTTCAATTGAGGATTCAAATTCAACGGTCCACATTTTTTCATTTGAAAAAAATGCGGACTGTTGAATTCCGATTATCAATTGAGGACGGGAATCAAGGCCTGTAATTGGAAGGATTTGAGGAAGAAAGATGCAAAAGGTTTTGTTGCACTGATTTGAAGATCTCAATCGGCATTACTGGGGGTGAATTGCATATCAATGTTCATCAATTATGATGCTATAGCGACTTGATTCAGATATAATAATGTATTTCTTTTTATTTCCATTCCAATTAAAGCATACACCAAAACAAATAATGGTGAAGATCAAAGACTTGACATAAGCTATAACTTCTACGGCCTCTCTGTCCAAAGCAGGTTTGCAAGTATTGGTAAAGTGAAAGCAAAGAATTAGTAAATATTCAATGTTGAAATGAATTTTTTACTTTACTATTCAAGCAAGATGAACTTGCTCTGCATAGGGTGGCCAGTAAATGTGAAACTCTATCTTGTAGACCACAGTGAGGCCACTGAGATCCACCGGTGAAGATGTCACATACCCCTGAGCAAACATGAAATCACCAGTGCCTCCGACAATAGGATGATCGGCCGGTTTGATATTATGCGTGCCTCCGACGATGGAGATAGACCCTTTGTGATGTTTCAGGCGCAAACTGATCTTAGCAGTAGAAGTACTTGTAAGTCCATCAAGACTGGATGTGATGGAATGTCCTTCAGCAACGCCAACTTCTTTGGAAGTTCGGTTCGGGGTAACCGTCATAGGATCTTGGAAGACAAAGATGGTACCGAAAGGTGTTGTGGTCTGACTAATGTTTGCTCCTGCAACGCCATTCACTATGATATAACCGGTTCTGTTGATGGTTTCATGTTGGTAGAGTGCAAAGTGCAGAGATTTGAGTCCCTGGTGGTGAGAGGTGGAGGCAACGTTGAATGAAATAACGACAAGAGAAGCAAGAAGAGCATAATGCCACAGAGATTGAGCCATGGTTTATGTCTGCAAGATCTTGGTTAGAGCAGAGTTTACTGCATAAGTTCGAAAGCTGAAGTCTTGTATATATATATATTTTTATTAAATGAGTTCTCTTGACGTAGGTTTGGGATGGAATTGGTCTAAGAATCCATTGATAAACAGCTATATTCTATTGTCATGTCCAAAACAAAGTCGGTCTCAACAATCGGTTTCATATTCTATTGTATTTTTAGCTCGGTTAATAAATAGATACATGAATAAAATTGAAAAAAAAAATTTTGATTAAAGAAACATACGCATGGTTAATCGATTTTGCGATGATCGCAAAATCGTACCCATATTTATAATTTATGTTCTTTATTTTTTAAAATTGATGGGTAATCGGTAGTAAACGGTTAACTGTTTTATATAAATCTTATATTTTATATTCTCGCATGTAAAAAAAATTATATTTTTTATTTTATAAATAATATGATACATTAAAGTCTAAAATATTATAATGCATATTTTTTATAAATAAAAATTGAATCCGTTTTTCTAAATTTTATTTTAAAGCTTGGAAAGTTTTATTATACTTATATGTTAAAAAATTTAATGCTTAATTGATTAAAATTAATATAATGATTATTGAAATTAATAAATTCATTAATAAAATTAGACTGATTAATCGGTCCATGTATACCTCCGAATACAGGTTTTCATTTAAAGAGAAAGGAAGAGAAGAAAATCAAAATCATGAATGCATGGTGAAGTGTTGGACAAGTTAAGAACAGGTGAGACTTCATTTTCAAAACCTATGACTGGAAATAATATACAAATGGGAATGAGTGGAAGAGTTTGCAGCTCAAACAAGCAGCGAAAGCAACATATCACCTTATTCTAGATTTTTTTTACTTACGCCATTTGAATAAGGCAATTGGTGACTCCACAGAGTGTGCGTAATCGATCATGGCAACTCTTTTTGACCTGAAAAGTCTTGAGTGGAATAGTGCCATGAATTTTGAATTAACTTCCAGAAGATTTGAATTTACTGTAAAGCATTAGGTTGTGGTTTTGGATACGTTCTCTCGACTAATACTCTTTCGTTCCATTTTAAATGCTTTATTTGAATTATTTTTTTCACTTTAAGTGTTCATTTAGGAATCTAAAAGAATATTTAATGAAAAATTTATTATGTTTTATGTATTTAATACCGTATTAATCTTATACAAAATTGAATATAGTGTTTGAAATTCGAAAAAAAAGGGTAATTTAGTCAATTTGATAATATATTTCATCAAACTTAAGACTTTTCAATCATTTTT
>CANXYI011757641.1:0-11244 GCA_948208565.1 Hura crepitans
CTTTTGGTCCCCTAGATATCATCCTATCAACATCATCTATCACATAGTAATCATAAGCCTTAGGCCCTAATAAAAAAAATACACAGAGCCTCAGGCCCATAAGCATCAACACAGATCACCTATACATAAGAAAACAATCACATGATTAATTACAACACAATCTATTATATATAAATAGTACTTTGTGTCCCTTATATACATCATACCCATATTCCACACCTAAGTACATAGAGTGTAAAAACTATACATTTTTACATTATCAATCATCTTAAAAATAACCTCTAAACTCCACTGCACGCTTTATGAGGTAATGCCCTTCATTTGGGTACCTACGCATCGAAACATGTACGGTGAGTATAAAAAATACTCAGTGGTGAATTCAACCATTAAAGACATGTCCACAGTTAAACCAAGCATTATACTTCTATTTTTATCCTATACTAATATCCCAATTCCATTTAAGAACTAGCATGCATAATTACATTTTTACCCTTAGGGTGCTTCTATCAATAATAATCTAATTAATTATTAGTCATTTAAGGCACAAACTATACCATTTTAAGCCTTTATTCATTATCAGTGGAAAATTACTAAAATGCCCTTGTGTCATGTTTCACAGTCATATGTGGATTCATTAATCTTATTTAATTATTTTAACTAGCCCAACTCAGGAGATATCCTTGATAGACACTAGATCTAGAGGGAAAATAAATTGGTGTAGTAGTCCCGATTCTGGACTTGTGTTACTGCACTGGCTCAATCAAAATCTAGCACCCAAGGTGCAAATAACAAGGGGTTGTCTACCCAGTAGATTGGTCTATCCAATAGACTAGTGCAATGGCCCTTAAGGACCTACGCCACTGCACCAACATCATATAATGATCAGTGAAGAAGTGGCTATGTCTGCCCAGCAAATTGGTCTGTCTAACAGACTAGTGCAGTGGCCCGTAAGAACCTATGCCGTTGTATCAGCAATATCAAATCTATAAATCAGGTGGCAAGGGTAGCAAGTTGTCACTCTAATAGACTAGTACAGTGGCCTTAATGGGGACCTATGCTGCTGTACCAGCCAAATATGAAAAGTAGACAGTATAGTAGCTGCTAAAAATCCCTAAGTTGACTAGTCAACCCATCCAATGGGTGTCTAACTAGTGGGCCATTGACCTCAATTAGTGTCTATTTCTTTATTGATTAACTTTTTATAATATTATAATCTTATAAATAGATAGTTATGATTTTTACAGCTCAGTTAAAATTTAGCCCGGTTTGGTATGACCACAAATAGGCTGTACCGGGTGAATTTATCATGAAATATGACCAAGGTACAATTGCCAATAATTATCATATATTATGCTAGCTTTAATTTCCATAAATATATTATAATTCTAAGCCATTTACTATCCAAGGAAATTATTGCTTCAGCTAATGGTTATTTTGGACAGTTATAGGTCATTGTGGCTAAGTTTTTACTAAGCATTTTAGGTCTGATTCACCTTATTTTTTAGTGCAATTTTAGCCATTATTTACATCCATATCATAGGCCTTAAGCCAACCAATCCTAGGCCATTCACAAGGCCAAATCATAGGCTCAAATGCCATTACCATCCATTACAAGAAATAGCCCTCAAAGGTACACAATTAAGCATGGTTTTCGTTTACAATCAATAGCCCTTATAGGCAAAGTACAAGCCAGTTTTATACCTATTAGCTTGTCAAATTTTAAAGTTAGTATTCATACCATTCCTTGTCTATATTACATGTCATTTTATCGTGTGTATTGATTAACTTCACTATAATATAACTTAGGCCATTTTAACTCACAAAAATACATCATTTTAGGTATATAACTCCTAAACAATATGCATATACATACCATAGCCCTTAACGGCAAAAATGAGATACTTTTCAAGTTCATCTTCTAATTCAAGATCCAGTTCATTTCTTGAGTAGTTATTAAATCTCTGAAAGTATAACTTTTAGTCCTAAATCATGCTGACCAATTAGGCTAACACATGCTCATGTTATTATGCCATATCATGTATATGCATTCACACACAATGTCAATATTGTCATGCCATTTTTCTTGATTTAGCTCTCAGCCATAACTTAGTAATGTTCTAAGGCATACACACCTTTACTTTCTATCCCACATATATATATCCCAAGATGATATAAGCATACTCACACCTAAACTTTTCCATACCAAAGCTAATTAAACTATCACATATTTAACCTAGATCTAGGTCACTTTAGGAATACACACACACATGTATCATAGGCTTAAGGCATATACATTTCTAGCCTTAAACACCACTTAAGGCCATACTAAACAAGTCACACACATTCATATTCATAGGGTAAGCTCTCGGCCACATACCTACTTTGCACTAAACATGCCTTTTCCATTTCTTTACAAACTATGCCATTACATATCCATGCTAAGCCATCAATTTATGCTTTAGACAATCATAAGCTCACTATAGCAACTTACATACCTCTCAGCTAACAACAACATTGTCATGTACATGTTTTCCTTTCATCAATCAACCTAACATTCACTTTACCACATTCCATACACTAAATCTTTCAAGAAAAACACATATTCATGCTATCACATGCTTTCAAACCATCCCTAACTTAAAGGGAAGACTACTGAAATTTAGAGACATGTAATGAATGACCGAATTCACTTACTGGTTAAGAAGAAACACTTGAAGCCCTAATTGCACAAGCTATCCAACCCTTCTACGGTGACTTCTTCTTTCCTCTTTGAGCCTTTCCTTGCCTTAATTCACCTCAAACTAAAGTCACATACACCCTACAGATGTTAGGCACCCCCAATGTACCATTTCCAGCCATAAAAACTTAAGAAAAACTAAGAAAAAGCTATGAAAGCTCACCTTTTTCCCTTACTGGACTGCTTTTAACCCTAGGACTTTAATGATTTTTAATTTCTTCATGAAAGCTACTTTTGCCTTCATTCTTTTGCTAGAATGTCACAAACATCCTAACTTGAATTTAAAAACCTAGAATTTGGAGGTTTGGCTAGAGGAAAAAGATAAAAGTCCCTCCTAAGGTAGTTGTGGTGTCAATTCTGCTTAGAAAAGAGGAAATAGATTTGGCCTTTTATTTAGTAGAAAAATCCACTTTCTAACACTCCTTGCCACTTGTCAAGGTCTTAGGCTAGCTAGCAAGTGTATGGGTAGGGTCCACAACCACCCAAACCACCTTGACACATCTCAATTTTTTGACAAACTTCAAAAATTCACCAAAATTCACACGGACCTCAAAAAATTACATCGTTTATTTTAAAATTCATATTTTCATCCCCTCTACTTGCTCATAAATTTTTGTGGCCAAATTCTATAGATAGAGTAGTTTTCATATTGTCTCCATTTATATGCTAACCTAAAAAATTATAGGAATTTACAAACGACCTCAAAATACAAAAATTCTTTCACCAATGGACTCAATGGAATTTTTGAGCTTTAGGTCCACTATTTTTGAGCCTATCTGGGCACATCCCGGGTTAATCTCAGCCCATAAAATTTTTATTATGTCGAGGGGTTACTTACAATTCGAAATGAATTGTTGGTTCTGCTAAATTTTAAAATTTTGCTTTTTTCATTAGATTAAAGGCCCTTAAAGTTTCATGACTAGTGTCACTACCTCAATGTATGTGCAAGTGTCTCGACACCCCGAGCACACTTTTCGGACCCAGTGGCACTGTTCACAAAGCCTAAAAAACACGAGCATTACATTTCTTCCCCTCTTAAGAAAATTTCATCCTCGAAATTACTTGGACCAAATAAAGGAGGATACTAAGCTCTGATTTGCTCATCTGGCTCCCAGGTAACTTCCTCTATATTTTGCTACCTTCATAGCATTGTAACAGTGGTATGGACTTATTCTTCAACTATCTCGTTTCATGAACCATAGTCTGTACTAGTTCCTCCTCATAACTTAAATTCAGATTACTTCAATATCTATTATTAGAATTATATATGATGGATCAAGTCTATACCTCCTGAGCATAGAAATATAGAAAACATCGTGTATCTATTATAACATAGGTGGTAGTGCAAGCCTATATGCTAGAGGTCTGACACTAAATGTATTCTCATAGGGTCTTATAAACCTAGGACTCAATTCCCTTTTTCCCGAACCTCCACACCTTTCTCCCTTGAGAACCTTTAGGAACACTTTTTCCCTAACTGTATATTCAGTATTTATCTACTTCAAGTCAGCATATGCTTCTTGTCTAACCACAACTGCCTTTAGCCTTTCTCTAATTAATTTTGCTTTTTCTTCAGCCTCTTTAATTACATCTACACTAGAGATTTTTTTTTCTCTCTCCAATTTCACTCTAACACAAAGGAGTCCTATATTGTCTACCATATAATGCCTCATATGGGGCCATCCCTAAACTATACTGGTAAATATTATCATAAGCAACCTTTACCAAGAACATATACAAATCCTAGTTACCTATGAGCTTAATAGCATAATCTCATAACATATCATCAAATATCTATATCACCCTCTCTGACTGTCTATCAGACTAAGGATGAAAAGCTATATTATAGCTCAGTTTGGGGCCTAAAGTTGCCTGTAGCTTCTTCCAAAATCTAGAAGTAAAATGAAGATCCCTGTTAAAAATGACAGTCACTGGCACACCATGAAATTTGACCATCTCCTCTACATATAATCTAGCCAACCTCTCTAGGGACTAATCCATCCCCACCGGGTAACTTGAACTGTCTTTGTCAATTGTCAATAATTACCCATACAGTATTGCATTTACTTTTATTTAAAAGTAAACTCATCACAAAATCCATGGTCAACTTTTCTCCTTTTCACTCTAGTATTGTTGTAGGATGCAACCATCTAGGGGGAACTTAATGCTCAGCTTCCACTTGCTAGCATATTAAACACTTGGCATCATATCCTACCACATCTCTTTTCATATCAAGCCACCACTAGGAAGGTTTTAAGTTTAAAATTTCCTCCTTGGAGACATAAAACTAGGAGCCTTATATGTCTCCTTAAGTGCCTATAACCTTAGGTCATCCATTTAAGGTGCGCAAGATCTGTTATGATAATAAAACTATCCACCTTTTGTCAACTCAGACCCTGTGGTCTTCCCCTCTTTTACCCTACTTGCCATCTAAACTAACTATTCCTCTTCCATCTATTTTTTCCTTAATTTGCTGTAAAAAATCTGGCTTTATCTATAATTCAACTAGCATAGCATTTCCTGAGGTGTATTAAACTATCATTCATGCTTTTTAAGGTTATTATAATTTTCCTGCTCCTAGCATCTACCATCACATTGGTTTTCGTTAGTGGGTAGCCAGTCAGGCAATCATAATCCTTGATCAGCTCAAATCAACTTCTCTATCTCAGGTTCAGCTTCTCCTGAGTAAAGAGATATTTTAGGCTCTTATGATCTGTACATATGCAGCATTTCTCTTTATATAAATAGTGCCTTTATATTTTTAAAACAACCACAATGGCAGCCAGCCCTAATCATGGGTAAGATAATTCCTCTCATGTGGCCTTAACTGTCCTAAAGTATAAGCCACTACCCTTCCAACTTGTATTAACACACACCTCATGCCATTTAATGAAGCATCATTATACACTGTAAAGTCCTTACCTTGTTCAAGTTGAATTAGGATAGGAGCCTCTATCAGTAGCATTACCAATTGCTCAAAATGGGCTTAACACTTATCCTTGAATTTAAATTTCACATTCTTTCTAACCAGTCTAGTCAAAAGAGTGGCAATAATGGAGAACCCTCTTGCAAAAATTCAAGCACACCTAGTTAAACTGAGAAAACTTCTCACCTTAGTTACAATCCTATATGGTTCCCATTCTAGCTTTACCTTCCTTTTGCTGGGACCAATTCTAATTCCATCTACTGGAACTGTATAGCATAGAGAAGAAACTTCACTCAACCAAACTCACACTTACTAAGCTGGGCATACAACTGTCTCTTTTTTAAGGGCTGTAACACAACTTTTAGATGCTATTCATATGCTTTCTAGTCTCTAGAGTACACTAGAATATTATCTATAAGCACCACCACCACTTATCTACATAAGATTGAAAAGCTCTGTTCATTGAGTTCCATGAGAAATGCTAGGGCATTGGTGTATCCCAATGGCATCACCAAGAACTTAAAATGCTTGCACCCAGTTCTAAAAGCAATTTTAGAAACATCAGCTTCCTTAATCCTTAACTGATAGTATCCAGACCTCAAATCAATTTTAGAAAATGTACCAACCCCTCTCAATTGAATAAAGAAATCATCTTTCTTGATAGGGGATACTTACTCTTTATAGTTACTTTATTCAACTACCTATAAAGCAACACATAACTAGAGCAACTTGCCTTTCTTCTTTAGAAACAGCATAGATACTCCCTAAAGAGCTATATTAGGTTTGATAAAACCCTTATCAACTAGCTCTTGTAGCTGTACCTTCGATTTTTTTATACCAGTAGATGCCATCCTATCAAGAGCAACAAGTACTGGAGAATTACTAGGATACACCTCTATTTCAACTCTTATTCCCTTTGAGGTGGTAAGCCTGGTAGCTCATTTGGGAATTTATAAAAAAATCAAATACAATTGGAATATATAGCAAACTAGAGTTAGAAACCCTCATATCAATAGCACATGTCAAACATGCTTCACCCCTTCTGAAGGAATTGTTATATTTTAATAATAAAGATAAGATTGTCCAGAAGGTTCCTCTCACTATCCACTGTCACTATCAGTCCTTGTATAGTCTAGAAGGTCAACTTTTTATGTTAACAATTAGTCATAGCTTAACACTTAACAAGCTAGTCCATCCTATGATTACATCAAACTCATAAAAAGGCAGATTAACTAATCAGTAGCTAGTTTATACCTCTGAATCACCAGAGGATAGTGCCTACACACTGTGTTCACAATCACACATAGCCTTATAGGGTTTCTAAATCTGATGTCTGCATTAACATGCTCAAGCTCTAACTGCCTATCCAGAGTTTGTGTAGTATATACCTAGGAAGGTGTTGAATCCAAGTCTATCAAAGCTTAGACTAAAACATTAGAAAAATAAAGTATGAGTTATAACCTTTAGTGCTATACCCTCTTCTCTAACTCTCACATCACACTATCTGGCTAAAGCACAAGCCTAAATTCTAGTACCTTGACTAGCACTAAACTGGTCTCCTTTGGTTTTCCCTAGACCCCTGCTCTGGGGTGTAACATTAGGTGTCTGTGTCTGAGCAGCCTTTACTTGTCTCTGAGGACACTCTCTCTATAGTGGTCTCTAACACCATAATGGAGACATTCTCCTCTCTTGCCTTCATTGCACTACACCCAGTGCCTCTTTTAACAAGTGACACATATTGGAGGTCCACTCTTATTACCCCCTGTACAAGGAATACTATCAACCTGAGGAGGCAATCGAGGTCTACTAGCAGAAGCCTACCTTAACCTCTAAGTCCATGTTTGTCTTTGCCCCTAGTACCTTATTTGATATTAGAACCTAGGTTGACACTATGCCTACAACTGACCCTCTCTCCTCATCTTACCATCCTGCCCCTGCACTGGACTGTCCCATAGTGTACTGCCTCTTTCTCCAAAAGAGGTCTCTAATTTCTAGTACCATTTCCTCCATATACCATGTAGGTAGTACTGGTACTGCAAAATCTCTCTTTTTGAGATTTAGTTGTCTGTATCCTTGACCCTACCTCAGTCCTATCAGGAACTTCTTACATTCTCTACATATCATTAAAAATAATCTCCTCAGCATACTTTAGGAATCTGGTAAAATCCTTTCATGTACTACTTCTTAGTGTATCAAGATAAGGATTACTCCTGCCTACTGTTAGTCAGTCACTTGTGACTCTAGCTGCTGCACAGCATTATTGGGTTTAAGTGCTAGTACACCACCTACTCCCTATATAAATATGGTTACAAAACTAATTGGTTCCTTAGCCCCTCCTTTAAGTAACTCGACCAATCATATCTTTATTATAGAAGACTTTTTTATTTGCCTCGGGCAACGTAATAGTTCAGAGGAATTTGAAACTTAGAAATTTGCACTTATGTACTTAGCCTAGGAACATTAACCTATACTCTGATACCATAAAATGTGATACCCCCTATTGGATTTCCGAAGAAACCCAATAAGTAGTGCACTTCCTGCCAGGTCACCCATCTCACTTCTCCCATGATCATTCGCTTAACCTTTACTTATACTGCACTAGGCAATTCTGTCTAACTCCAAATATAATTTGGTCCTTTCCTATAGTCTATTTAAGTTTATCTTATCATGTTCTGGCTATTACAGAAGGAATTCAACACAATCTGGTATGTCCTAAAAATCCGGCAGCACAACGGCTGCCTGGGTCACTGTCCTAAAATTCATTTTTACATGTAAACACTTTGATATCATATATCACATCTCCTAGACCCTTCTACTCCCCCAGAAATCAGCCTATCAACATCATCTATTATATAACAATCACAAGCCTTGAGCTATAAAAAAAACAACCCAGAGCCTCAAGCTCACAAGTATCAACACATATCACCTATAAATAAGAAAACTATGACATAATTAATTATAGCACAATCTATTATATACAAATACTACCTTGTATCCCTTATATACATCATACCCATATTCCCTACCTAAGTACAAATAGTGAAAAAACTGTACATCTATACATGATTGATCTTCTCAAAAATGACCTCTGAACTCCATTGCATGCTTTACAAGGCAATGCCTTTGATCTTGGTACCTGCACATCGAAATAAGTACGCTGAGTATAAAATACTTAGTGGTGAATTCAATCATTAAAGACATGTCCATAGAGTTAAACCATGCATTATACTTCTGCTTTTATCCTATACTAACATCCCAATGCCATTTAAGAACTAGCATGCATAATTACCTTCCTTTTACTTGATGTTCAGCTTCTATTTGTTAGCATATTAAACACTTGGCATCATAATCTGCCACATCCTTTTTCATACCAAGCAACCACTAGGAAGGTTTCAAGTTTAAATTTTCCTCCTCAAAGACATAAAATAAGGAGCCTCATGTGTCTCCTTAAGTACCTATAACTCCAAGTTATCCGTACGAGGTGCGCATGATCTTTTATGATAATACAACTATCCACCCTTTGTCAACTCAGACCCTGTGGTCCTTCCCTCTTTAAGAATGCTTGCCATCTGAACTAACTATTCCTTTTCCATATGTTTTTCCTTAATCTACTATCAAAAATCTAGTTTTATCTATAACTCAGCCAGCACAACATTTCCTAAAGTGTACTACAACTATCATTCATGCTTTTTTGGGTCATCATAAATTTCTTGCTCTTAGCATCTCCATTACATTGGTTTTCACTGATGGGTAGCCAATTAGGCAATCATAATCCTTGATCAACTCTAACCAACTTCTCTATCTCAGGTTCAGCTTCTCTATGATTTGCACATATGCAGCATTTCTCTTTATACAGATAGTGCCTTCATATTTTCAAAACAACCACAATGGTAGCTAGCCCCAATCATGGGTAAGATAATTCCTCTCATGTGGCTTCAATTATCTTGAAGTATAAGCCACTACCCTTCCATCCTATATTAATGCACAGCATAAGTGATTCAATGAAGTATCACTGTACACCATAAAGTCCTTACCCTATTCAAGTTGAATCATGATAAGAGCCTTTGTCAATAGCTTTTCCAATTACTCAAAATGGGCTTGACACTTATCCTTCTAGTCAAATTTCACATTCTTTCAAACTAGTCTGGTTAAAAGAGTGCCAATAATAGAGAACCCTTTTGTAAAAATTCAAGCACACCGAGCTAAACCTAGAAAACTTCTCACTTTAGTTATATTCCTAGGTGGTTCCGATTCTAGTATTACCTTTTTTTTACTGAGACCAATTGTAATTCCCTTTGCTAGAACTGTGTAGCCTAGAGAAGAAACTTTACTCAGCTAAACTCACACTTACTGAGTTAGGCATACAATTGTCTCTCTTTTAGGGGCTATAACACAACCTTTAAATGCTGTTCAAATGCTTTTTGGTTTCTAGAGTACACTAGAATACCATCTATGAGCACCATTACCACTTATCTATATAAAATTGAAAAGCTCTGTTGATTAAGTTCCATGAAAGCTGTTGGGGCATTGGTGCATCCTAATGGCACCACCAAGAACTCAAAATGCCCGTATCAAGTTTGAAAACTAGTTCTAGAAACATCAGCTTCCTTAATCTATAGCTGATAGTATCTAAATCTCAAATCAATTTTAGAAAATGTATCAGCCCCTCTCAACTGATCAAAAAGATCATCTATCTTGACAGGGGATACTTACTCTTCATAGTTACTCTGTTCAATTACCTATAAAGCCATATATAACTAAACTAACGTGCCTTTCTTCTTTAGAAACAACACTAATACTCTTTAAAGAGCTACACTAGGTCTGATAGAACCCTTATCAATTAGCCTTTGTAGCTATACCTTCAATTCTTTTGTACCAATAGATGCCATCCTATCAAGGGTAACAAGTACTGGAGCATTACTAAGATACACATCCATTTCAACTCATATTCCTTTTGAGGTGGTAAGCCTAGTAGTCATTAGGGAATTTATCAAAAACTCAAATACAACTAGAATATATAACAAACCAGAGTTAAAAACCCTCAGATTAATAGCATAGGTCAAACATGCCTCACCCCTTCTAAAGGAGTTGTTATATTTTAATAATAAAGATAAGATTGTCTAGAAGGTTTCTCTCACCATCCATTATCACTATCAGTCCTTATATAGTCTAGAAGGTTAACTTTTTATGTTAACAATTAGTCATACCCTGACACTTAGCAAGCTAATCCATCCTATGATTACATTAAACTTATCAAAAGGCAGATTAACTAATCAACAATAAGTCTATACCCCTAAATCACAAGAGGATAGTGCCCACACACCATGTTCACAATCACACATAGCCCTATAGGATTGCTAAATCTGATGTCTGCATTAACATGCTTAAGCTTTAACTGCCTTTCCAGAGTTTGTGCAGTACATACCTAGGAAGGTATTGAATCCAGGTTTATCAAAGCCAAAATTAGAACATTAGATAAACAAAATACCAATTATAACCATTGGTGCTGTAGCCTCTTCTCTAGCTCTCATAGCACACTGCCTGGCTGAAGCACAAGCCTCAATTCTAGTACACTGACTTT
>CANXYI011757809.1:0-14443 GCA_948208565.1 Hura crepitans
GCCAGGTCACCCATTTTAGTTCTCCCATAATCATTTGTTTAACTTTTACTTATATAGCACTGAGCAATCATGTCTACCTCCAAATCCAACCCAGTATGTTCCTATAGTCCATTTAAGTTCATATTATCAGGTTCAAGCTATTATAAAAGAATTTCAACTCAATCTAATATTTCCAAAAAATTCGACAGCATAACAGCTGCTCGGGTCACTATCCTAAAATTTTCTACCTGTAAACACTTCTATATCATATATCACATCTCTTAGACCCTTTTGGTCCCTTAGATATCACCCTATCAACATCATCTATCACACAGTAATCACAAGTCTCAGGCCATAATAAAAATACAAAGAGCCTCAGGCTTACAAACATCAATACAGATCACATATACATAAGAGAAACCATCACATGACTAATTACAGCACAGTCTTTTATAAAAAAATTACTACTCTATGTCCTTTATATACATCACACCCATTTTCCCCACTTAAGTACATATAGTGCAAAAACTATACATCTATACATGATTAATCTTCTTAAGAATAACCTCTGAACTCTATTGCATGCTTTATGAGGCAACGTCCTTGATCTTGGTACCTACGCACTAAAATAGGCAAGCTGAGTATAAAAATACTCAGTGGTGAATTCAACCATTAAAACATGTCCAATAGTTAACCCATGCATTATATCTCTATTTCTGTCTTATACTGATAACTCGGTTCAATTAAAGAAATTAGCACGCATAATTACCATTTTACCCACAGGGTATTTCTATCTGTAATTATCCAATTAATTATTACAAGCCATTTAATTTATGTGTTTGGTCATTATCAAACATGTTATGCACAAACTATACCATTTTAAGTCTTTATTTGTTATCAATAAAAATTACTAAAATGCCCTTATTTATATTTCATAGTCATAAATGAGTTTATCAATCTTATTTAATTATCTTAACTGGCCCAACTCAGGAGACATCCCTGACAGACACTAGATCTAGAGGGAAATTAACTAGTGCAGTGGTTCCCATTCTAGACCTACGCTATTGCACCGGCTTAAGCACATTCTAGCACCCAAGGTGCAAAAGTAATAATCGGTCTGCCTAGCAGACTGGCCTATTTATCTGGCTAGTACAGTGATTCTCTAGGACCTTAGCCACTATATCGACCCTATTTAATGATTAACAATGTCACAAACTAGTCTACATAGTAGATTGGTCTGTTTGTCTTACTAATGTAGTGGTCCTCCAAGACCTATGCCATTACACTGACAATAAAGTATAAATCAAGTGAGTGTCATAGTCTAATTTGACTGTCCAACTAGTACAGTGGTCTAAAATGGACCTAGGCCACTATACCAGCATTGTTTGAAAGTCAATTAAATAGGCAATTATAAAAACCCTAAGTTGACTAGTCAACCCATCCAGTGGGTGTCTAATTAGTGGGCCATTTAACCTTAATATGTGTCAATTTTCTTACTGATCAACTTTTTATAATATTATCATCTTAAAAATAGACAGTTATGATTTTTACAGCATAATTAGAATTTAGCTCAATTTGGTATAGCCATAAATAGGCTGTATTAGGTAAAATATCAGAAAATATATTCAAGTATATTTGCTAATAATTACTATGTATTCTGCTAAATTTAATTCCATAAGTGTTTCATAAATCTAGGCCATCTACTGTCATGAGGATTTATTGATTCAGGTAATGGTCATTTAGGACAGTTATAGGTCATTATGGCCAAGTTTTTACGATGCTTTCTAGGTCTAATTCACCTTATTTTTCATTATAGGCTTAGCCATTATATCATGTAGTCATAGGCCTGAAGCCAATCACAACCTGGGCCAAAATCTAGGCCTTTAAGCCATTCCAAAAATCTCATCATACTAGCCATCATTGGCATAAAGTTTAAGTGCATAATTCATTTTTAAACCATAGCCCTTAAAGGTAAACAAATGACCATGTTCTCATTTACAAGGCATAGCCCTTATGGGCAAAGTTACAAGACACTTTTTATGCTTGATTGCTAATCTAGTTTTAAGTCATTTTCAACTTATGTTTCATGTCATTACTTGAATAGATTTCATGCCCCTTTTTAAGGTATTTCACTACCTATGTTTATGCCAATAATGATTTAGCTAGTTATGCTTTTATGCTCATGCTTTAGTGCATATAATTTTATACACATATCATGCATTTTATCATGCCATTATCATTAGGCTAGCTCTCGGGTACAACTAGTCATTTGCCTTGGCCATACATTTTCATAGTATTTGTCATACAATCACCCATTTATCTATAGCATGAGTACATTCACACACATACCTTTACATTTTCATGCCACATACCATAGCAAAGTCCCATTTTATGTCTCAGCCACACCTAGCTTTCCATACCATACTTGTTCTTGCCCATTAATTACCAACTATTTCTATTTTGCATATGTTAAAATAATAACTACATATACACTCATACAATCACATGCCATAAACATCAATTTTCACTTGGTATTCATAAAATTCAGCAACTAAACCATCCCTTACCCAAGCCAAAGCTCTCAGCCAACTAATATATTCATCATATTCTACCTAAAACACACCTCAACATAACTCAAACTCAAGCACACCTCTCAGCTACCAAGCATTTGGCATCCATATAACCCTTTTCTTATCAAATTCCATACAATTCATACCATTTATGAACTAGATGTCATCAAATCACAAAACATCTAGCATTCTAAGATATTTTACGTACTCCATTCATTCTTAGACTCAAAAGAACCTACAAAAATTTTAAGGGCATGAAGTGAATGATAGAATTCACTTACCTCATTCACTAGAAGATCAAATTGCCACCATTTCATGGCTATCATCCTCTATTTCCAGCCCTCACGGACACTTTCTCCCTCTCCTTCAAGCTCTTTCTTACCCCAATTCACCTCAAACCAAAGTCACACACACACCCACAGATGTTAGGCACCCTCAAAGAACTATTTCTAGCCATGAAACTCAAGAAAAACCAAGCAAAAGCCATGGAAGCTCACCTTTTCCCCTTGTTGGACTACTTCTGACCCTTGGACATTTGGTGAATTTTAACTTAATCATGAAAACTCCTTTTGCCTCCATTCTTTTTTTGGAACCTCACTAACATCTAGGAGAAATTTTTAGTGGAGTTTATTTTCTGGAACAGCTTGAAAAAGATGGTGAAATTGGCTTCCTCCCTTACTATGGTGTCATTTTCTTAGACAGAAAGGGAGAAATTCTTTTTCCTTTTATTTAGTTAAAAAGTCCACTTGTCAACCATTTTTGCCACTTCTTAAGGCCCTAGACCAATTGGCAAGTGTATGGGTGAGGTCCACAGCCACCCGAACCACCCTGACGCATCTCGATTTTTTTATCAAACTTTGAAAATTCACTAAAATTCACACGAACCTCAAAAAATTACACCGTTTATTTTAAAATTCATAGTTTAATCCCCTCTACCTGCTCATAAATTTTTGCAGCCAAATTCCATTGATAGGACAGTTTTTAGACTACCTCAATTTGCTTACCGACCTCAAAAATTACAAGAATTTGCAAATGACCTCAAAATCTGAAAATTATTTCACTAATGGACTCAGTGGAATTTTTTAGCTTCGGGGTCCACTGTTTTCGGGTTCGT
The DNA here is from genome assembly GCA_948208565.1 of Hura crepitans. NCBI lineage: Eukaryota > Viridiplantae > Streptophyta > Magnoliopsida > Malpighiales > Euphorbiaceae > Hura > Hura crepitans. Next base: position 3,664 of record CANXYI011757809.1, read on the forward strand.
CCAGGCTTATCCTAGCCTATAAAATTTTTATTGCATTGAGGTGTAGCTTACAGTCCAAAATGAATTATTAGTTCTACTATATTTTTAAATTTTGCTCTTTTCATCATATTAAAGCCTTTTAAAGTTTCATGATCAGTGTCACTTCCTCGATTTACATGCAAGTGACTCGGCACCCCAGGCACACTTCCTGGACCCAGTGACATTGTTCACGAAGCCTCAAAACATAAGCATTGCACCCACACTATCATATAATGGTTCAATTGAACCATTATATGATAGTGTGGGTGAACCTCAGTGATTGTACCTACATTGTCATACAGTGGCTCACATTAAACCTTGGCAAATATACCTACACTATCATAAATAATGTAGTGGCTCCCATTAAACCTCGACAGCTGTACACGCTTTATTATACAAGGGCTCTAGTGGAATTTTGACAGCTGCACCCATCCATAATAATAATGAGAATGGTAATTATCGAATCATTCAAACCTAACAGCTACTTTATTTCCTATTTGAATGGTTAACTTATCTAGTTGGTGTCTAACTATATAGGCCTTTACTTCATATATTGATTTTTCATTGAAGGTCAATTGTCAAGTTATATTTCAGTTTACTATTCATTTGGTCATTTTATGATCAATATTCATAATGCCATAATTGTGTGATCTTCATGATCACTTTTCCATACACAAAGTCATTCACATTCCTTATTCATTTCACATATTTGCACCACTTTATTCCATATTACATTACACATAAACATATTCATTTGCGCATCTCTATTTGCTAACCATTTTACCTCATAAAAGTATAACAAATGAAGCATTTTCATCAAGTATCATCCATTTCATTAATCATACATACTTAACTCCATTTATACCTAAAAATACATGCCTTTAATGCATTAATAGCTTAAACACATTTACATACGCATAAGTGACACCATTCAACCACCTTATGCACACCAACTTATGCATTCATTTTTATACCATTTATCTCACATTACTTTCCTACCATACATCACATAATTGGTTCCTTTGCACATCCATTTGTACATGTTCTTCCATAACACAATTTCATGCCAATTAACACATTTTCATCAAATAATATTTCATTTCTTCAAACACATATCTTTAAGTCCATTTTTGACTTAAAACCATGCCATTAACATACTCATATACTAAGTACACATACACACATTCACATGGCACCATTCGGCAATTTCTTGTTCCTCACATCACATATTCACTTTCATGCATTTTATCATATTTTTAAGCTTCACACACACATATTATTGATTTACCATAACCATATCAACTCACATACATTTACATACACATATAACAATTCCATACAAGGAAAAATTACACTTTTTCATGCCAATTATGCATATGTATATACCTTAAACACTCTCCTCCTTACTTCAAGGCTTGTTAATGCCTTGTTCACTTTGAATCAATTCTTTTCTTACATATATTGGATTTTATCTTAGAAAAATCTTCAAAAATTCTACAAGGCTACAAATTCAATTCCAATTGCCTAAAAATCACTCCTAATCTTTATAATAAAAATAAAATTTGAATTTTAAACACTTACTATTCTTGGTGTCACTATTCACCAAGTATTAAATTCTCCCTCCTTAAGCATTTTTTTTTCAAATTCTATCACTTGGAATGATCAAGTTAGGTTGTGGAGGCTAAGATTGATATATTATTTGGGATTTTTAGTGGAGAATATGGGGAGAAAATGAGGACAACATCAAAGGAAGAGGGAGTGATAATGGTGTTGGCTTTTAGGGCAAAATGGGGTGAAGAAGATGACCTTATAACACATGTAGGCTTTCTACATGTGCCAACCCATAAATATGAATGGCTCGTAGGCCCCGTTCACTTAACACATCAATTTTACGGTCTATTTTAGATTTATTTTCATTTAAACTTTGAAATTTCATTTTAATTTTTCAACACTTCTAAAAATATTGATTTTAGTGTCAAAAATTTTTTGGGTCAAAACTTTATAGTCAATCCAGGTTACTATTTACTTGCATAATCTGAAAATTTTGAATAAATACTAAATGACCTTAGAATATTAAAATTCTTTCTCCAATAGACTCATTGGAATTTTTGACCTTTAGGGTATGCCATTTCCAAGTCCATCTGGACACATCCTAGATGATTCTCAACATAAACCCGACTAATGACACTATTCATTAATTTATAGCCTATTATGATTTATTGGTTCTACTAAATCTTTTAATTATTTCATTTTCATCATTTTATAGCCCATTAAAGTTTTACAAGTAGTACTTGCCTTATTTGACCAACACACGGTGCCCCAACATCTTGAGAACACTATTCATAGCTCAAAAGTACTGTTCATGAAACTAAGTTTCACGAGTGTTACATAAACCTAGTCCTCTAAAAGCATAAAAAAGCCTTAAAGCTAGTGATTCTCGAAAAATATCCATAGAAAATGGGAGTACAAGTAGAGAGGTCAAACTCTAATAACCAATTAGGGTTTTTGTCATTAAAAATTTTGGAAGATGAGGTAAGTAGGCTTCTTGAGCACTACCATACGATAGAAAGTGCCAAAAGGACACCAAAAAATAGGTTCTAGCAAGTGAGGTAGGAAAATTAATGAATAAAAGACTCAATGCAGTCGAAAAAGAACATAGGTTAAAAAAACCTAAAGAATGTAGAAAAGAGGATCTAGAAAAAAATGGTGGAGAAATTAAGAAAAGAAAATATGGTTTCTTTTAATTTATATCCCGAAAAGAAAGCTGCCAATACGAACAATTCCAATTTGGTTCAAGACCTTAGAAAATCTTTAGGTCTAATAAATAAAACTCTAATGCACATAAATTATACAACACTTAATAAGCTTCTAGCTATGAAGAGGGCTTTATACAAACCCAACTATTCTCATAGGATGAAAGAAGAATACGTACCTAATAATTGAGGCTACTAATAAGCCCTACAGCTTTTCTCAATCTAGTGAAAAGAAAACATATGAGATGATAGATGATTAAGCAACTATGATTAGATTTATAGTAAAATTGGGAAGTTTTACCCCAAAACAAGTTTGCAAACTTTACAAAGTCACCATAGTAAGAAATGTACAGAAATATTAGACTATGTTAGTAAAAAATAACAGATGAAATAGATAAAGGATTGCTAATAAATGGTGTTATTGCTATAGTAATGGACATTTTGAAAAGAGAATTTTGTAGGTTCCCATTGTTAATGGAATCTCTAGAGAAAAAGCAATCTCTAGTGGATTTAATAAAACTGCAAATATGTGACATGTGTTATTTTGAGAATTATGCATGTGAATTCTAAAAAATATTATTACAACCTCAATTTTGCAACTTAAAATTACATGTCAGAAATATTTTTTGCTAAGCTTCTAGAGCCATCGCTTGAAATAGCCAAAACAGCCTATCAACTACTCTTAAACGAAGATAAAGTGGTAAATGGTCTAAGAGGAAAGATATAGATGGTTAAATATGCCATAAGAAAGGCATGTACAGAGCACCTATTAGATGGTAAATGATCAAATGATTGAGGATAAGAAGACCTTGTATTTTTCATAAAATATCAAAGGCCTTAGTCTTTCAAAAGACATATCTATTTTATGTGTTAGTTTAAAGGGAGGACTTATGAAGAATAACTTCTAGCAACTTAAACATTTTATAGATGAAGTTGCTCTTATATCTAGAAATTGGAAGAACATCTTGATTTATGCCCAATGAAAGAAGAAGAATTTCTTTTACAAGTTTTAGAAAAAAGAAGGATTCTTGAACAATTGACTTAACTACTTCTAAATGATGTGAGATACATCATCAAGAAAAAGATAGTTCACTTGATAGACCACTCTTTGCAAGAGTGTTTATACGTTACACTTTTACATACATTGGCAACCATATGGCAAACCAGCCTTTTGACACCCCCTACTAGATTCTCTAGAAAACCCCATAGGTGATGCACGAACTCTTAGGTCACCCATCCTACTATTGGCCACTAGCACTATTCATTTAACTTTCATTACTTACATCAATTTAACTTACTTTGTTTTTAAATTCACTTATCTTTGGTTTTATACCTTGCTCAAGTTGTAATCCTGCAAAGGATGTCAATTCTAGGTAATTATGAGTCATTCCCAAAAAAATCTGAGAAATTTTGACAGCATAACGGCTTTCCGGGTTCCTATCCAAAAATTCTAAAAGCCTGTTTAACACTTCTATAAACATTTCACAACTCCTGGACCCATCTGGTCCCTTATTCTCATCCTAACATCAGCAATAATCACACAACAAACATAGGCCTCAGACCATAGATAAAAGCATACATATATAGATCCTCAAGCTCACATCAACATCAAACATCATTTCTGAACATATGTTCATAAGGAAACGTATAGAGCTATTTTATTTACATTAACAGTTTATGCTTACTTATATATATCATATATACAAAGCTTAAATACATGTTTCTACCCACTTCCCACCTAGGTATATAGATATCAAAATTGTACAACATTTACTTTAATATTCCTTCATAGTATCATCTGAACTCTTATCGACATGCTTCATGAGGCAAGATTTTGCTCTTGAGTACCTGCTCACCAAAATAGGTATGCTTAGTATACGAGATACTTTGTGGTAAACTTAAAGCATTTAAATCATGACATTATATCCTTTTCATACCTGTGCAGTTTAATAACTGAGTTTACCTTATTATTTAATTCAATTTATATAACATGGTGCCAAATTACTAAAATACCCCTAAGGCATTTATAAGTCATGAAATAGCCTTTTTTTGACTCACATAAATTATTTAGTGTAGTTATTAATATTCATAGCATGTATACTTTACATGAATCATTTTATTTAGCAACATATGCGTAAAATGACCAAAATACCCTTTAGTCTATATTTCATTAATTACTTAGAAGATATTATACAATTATGCTTAATTGTACTTTCATAACCATTTTTATTATTCATTTAATTTAATTCACTGGCCCGACTAGGAAGAAGACACTTAAAAACACTAGATCTAAAGGAAAAATGAACTAGTGCAGTAGTCCTCATTCTGAACCTACAGCACTGCATTGGCATATATGCCATAACGGAGATCAACTTATAGCCTCTCCAGACACAATTAAATAATATTTGTGTGACATAATAGAGATCAGCCCTTAAGCCTCCCCAGCCACAAATAAATATCATTAAAAATGTGACATAATAGAGATCAGCCCATAGGCCTCCCCAGCCAAAAATAAGATCTCAACATCTGGGTCACATAATGGAGATCAGCCTATAGACCTCTCTAGCAACCAAAACAATTTACTGCCTGAACATCAGATAACTAGTAGTTGCAAAAATCTTAAGTTAACCGGTCAACCTATCTAGTGGGTGTCTAACTAATAGGCCAAGTAGCTCATTTTAAGTCCATTTATTAACAAAAAATGTTCTTATAATATTTAAATTCCAATAACATATAGTTATAAATTTTATCACAAAATTTATTTTTCAGCTAGTCTGGTATAGCCACATTTTGGCTATACCGGGTAAAAATCCAAATTAATATTAAGTTTTGATATTACCAATATCTTAGATTTAATATGTTATAATTTATCATAGCATTAATTTTTAGGAAATTAACACTTTCTATGCAGTGACATTTTTGGTTTTGGTAATGGTCAATTAGACAGTTACAGGTCATTTCGACCACTTTCAAGGCAAATTTTGGGACTATTTTAGGTCCAATTTTAACACAATTTTTAACATCTTATTAATCATATTCATAGGCCTAAAGCCAAACATATCTAGGCCACTTCTAAGGCTAAATAGTAGGCACAATTGCCATTTATTCAGATATCTCAATCTAGCCCCAAAGGCATAAGTAAATGTTCAATTTTCATAATGCAATTTAGGTCCCTTTTTAAGTCATTATTCTAAGCCGTCAACATAAGTTTTAGTTCCACCTTTTTAGTCATTTAAAGACACATTCTCAAGGCATATTCAAAATATTATTTTGCCATATGCATTAGTCAATTCAAGGTCATTATAAGCCAATTATCTAGCCATTATAATTCACTTGCCTAACCCTTTAATAAGCTTAAATTTCATGCAATAATGCCATTAACATACTCTCAGGTACCAAAGGAAAATGACACATATTTCCATTCCTTTTTCACATTAGAACAATATTCATCCATATATGTATGCCATGAGCACAATTGCACACATACACACCCAATTTCAAGCCAATTTTCATAGGTTACAAAGCATCACCCATAGAACTCACTCATGGTAACTCTTAGGTACAAATATGAAAGCTACTATTCATGGTGTTTCCTAATCACAATTGCCATAATTCTTACTCTAGCATACCAAGAGATCCTTTATCCATATTCTAGTCATTATACATCCAAACCAAGCATCCATAACCATCAAAATCAATAAGCAAATGGAGCTAAATTTTCAAGTTCTTTGAATCATGTCTCTCTAATTGACTAAGTCCTCACTCAATCAACATTCCCAAGGAAGAAGTTAATCATAAGCTTAACATTCCAGCCATCCTATATTGTTGTTCAACATCTTAGGCATCTCATTGTATGAAAGAAAGGCTTGAAGTTCACTTACAAGTGATAGAAGTCCCTCGAATCCATAAGAATCCCAAGCTATCCAGCTTCCATGATAACTTCCCTCTCTCTTTGTGGACTTCAAGCTTCACTTCAATTGCCACAAACACCTCACACACATAATCAAACAAGTGTTAGGCATGTTCCAACATCAAATGGCAGCCAAAAAACCTAAGCAAAGGAGGAGAAATAGCCATGAACTCACCTCAAAGTTGCTACTCTGGACTGTCTAAATCAGTAAAGTTTGATGATTTTTATCTCCTAATTGAGAAGTCCTTTCTACCTGATTCTTTTTCCTTATGGTGCCTAACAAATAGAATTAAATTTAGAAACTAGAATCACCACTTTTGGTGAAGGGATGAAAAATTTATGGCTAGATTTTCCTTCCCCTAGCATCGATAATAGCAAAGAAAAAGGGAGGAAGACAATCCTTCATTCCAAGTGGAAATCCACTTGTCAAGTGAGGTTTGCCACTTGGCATGAGGTGGGTCCCACTTTGACATGTCAAGAGTGGTCCCGAACCATCCCCATTTTTTGGTAAACTTCAAAATTTCATAGTAATTCACTCGAACCTCAAAAAATTATGCCATTCATTTTAAAATTCATATTTTATTCCCCTCTATCTACTGGTAAATTTTTGTGGCCAGATTCCATCGATAAGATAGTTTTTAGACTGCCTCGATTTGCATTTCAACTTAAAAAATTACAAGAATTTACAAATGACCTCAAAATTCAAAAATTTTTTCACTAGTGGATCTAGTGGAATATTTGAGCTTCAGGGTTTGCTATTTTCTAGTTTGTCTGGGCACATCCTAAGTCAATCCTGACATGAAAAAATTTTATTACATAGATGTATTCCTTACTGCTTAAAATGAATTATTGGTTCTGCTAAATTTTTAAATTTCAACTTTTTCATCAACTTAAAGACCCTTAAAGTTTCATAACCAATGCCATTACTTTAGTCCACATGCAAGTGACTCGATAACCCAGACACACTTCTCAGACCCTGTGGCACTGTTCACAGAGCCTCAAATCACGAGTGCTACAAGCCTTGAAACTTAGTATAGACAAAGTTGCTAAAATTATCCTTTTTGTAAAAGTAAAACTAGTAGAAATCATCGAAATAGATCTATCAATTCATCACTCACAAGGATTGTACAAGTGGCAATTAACACAGTAAAATATTTAAGTATGGTAAAACTATAAAAAATTGTGTCTTTCTAAATTTTAAGTATGGTCATAGAGTATGAAGAGAATGGTAGAATCTATTATCCTTATTGGATATAAAATCTACATTCTATTCCAGCACGGGATCTTGTTGAACCACAAAAGGTTAATAGTCAATTTTTAAGATTTGATTGGAAGAAATATGGAGAAACAAAGATTATTAACCAAGCATTATAAGTTGAGTTTTTAAGTCTATGCTTGAATAAGCAGTTTCTAGTCAAGATAAAGTTATCCTTGGAGATGGAATAATTTTTGAAATCATAGCAGTGAAAAATCTTCCTGTTAGTGCTCTAGTCTAAGGAATGGTAAGAGGAAAAGAAAAAGCAAAGGAACTGCTTTTAAGGTTAAGAGAAAAAAGTCTTAGCCTTGGATTCAAATCCAAAACTAAAAAGATGTGGGAGAAAGTGGCCGAAAGCAATAAAAGATGCCTTAGAGAAAAGACATAAATTGTCCTAAGCATAGGAAGGAGATGATCTAAATTGGGACACCTAGGTCAAAAAATATTATAGAGTGATGCATCATCCATGATGTCAGCATACAAAATTAAAGCATTAAAGCAATTTAAAGACTCTAAAAAGATAAAGAGACATCCATTAAGCCAAGTGTCCTAGTTCTATAGGGTCTTGAGATAGTCTTTTATCTTATCTTATCTATAAGATAAGACTCTTGTAAATTATTGTACTTAACTAGACAATGGGACCAAAAACACCGTTTGTCACTTTAATTTGTTTGCTTTCAATTATTGTATGGCTTTTGAGCTAGCAAACAGCACTAGAGGCATTAGCTCTTATATCTATCAATACCCTTTAGTACTTATTTGCTAAAAAAGTACAAATAAAATCAAAATTTCCTTATAAGAGTTCTTAAAGCCTTGTAAAGAAAATTTTGTTGCCCTATACCTTTATAGTCCCTAAGATGGTTTGAGAGAAGGAGTGTTGTTGTAAGACTAGTTAAAAAGTGAGAAAGGCAATTATAACACAAAAGATCCTTCATACTTTCAAGGTTCTTCTAGTGATAGGAGTTGAGTAGAGCTAAAGTAGTCATAGTAGCTGGGTGGTCCTTAGTTCATGCGTAATGTAACGACCCAAAAATCTTGACTATCGTGAATAGTATTTCCTGAGATGAATAATGCTTCCCAAGACTTGGGTCGCACTAAGCATACTAACGGAAAGCATTAATTACAAGAGAATTTTGGGCAAAGTTTAAAGCCAATTTGAAGTTGTTTGCATGGTTAAAAAAATGTTAATTAAGATTTTACAATAGTGTCCTGTGAATAGTACTGCGGACAAAGCTAAATCATAAAATAAATAAAAAGTTGCTCAAAATAATTCAAAAATATTATAACTTGATACTCAAATATTTTGAATAGTCCAATGGCTTTGGAATTAAAATTTTTTGAGTTCAAGAACTATTTTTACCCAATTTTTTGGATAGAAAATATGTTAATTTTTAGGGTTATTGTTGAAATTTGGGCTCAAGATTTTGAGAGAATTTAGAGCTTGGATTTATGGAATTTTAGGGATAGGAATAAAGAAAAACCAACTTTCTTATCGGTTATAATAATTTTTTGAAGCAAATAAAAATTATTTTTTCAAAAAGTATAAAAGGAGAATTTTTATCCTCCTCCCACACACACCACACAACACACCATCCTCTCCTACTCCACCTCATTTTTTTGCCACCCTTCCCTCTCCTCTTTCTTTTGTGGTTTCATCCTCTAATAAGGGACCCACATTGTGAGGTTATACCTAAAATGATGACTGTTCCGAGACAAGTCCATGGACACCAAAATCATCCAAAGCGGCAGAGTATTTTGGGAGAAAAATCGAGAAGAAAATTGAGGTGAATAGTAACCTTCTCTCTCTCTGGTTTTCTTTTTTTGCAAATTTTATATTTTATGGGTTCCTAGGATGTTGTAAAGCATATATCTAGCCACAAAATATTTTTTAACTTTTAGATTATTTTATATTATTTATTAAAGTTTGTACTCCTTTGTATTCGTAGGCAAGAAGACAAACCAAGTTTCCTGAGGTAAGAAGAAGGCTTAAATTGACTTCAAGGGTCCCGTACAACCTTATTTAGTATGTGTAATCACTTTGATTTGGCTAAATTATTTAATTAATGCATTATGTGCTTTATGTTATAGTTGTAATAAATGGCATTAATTGTTTAAAAATTGAAATAAATGTTATATATGTAATTTATGATATATGGAGTGATAAATGTATGATATGTGATAGTTTAGAATGGTTATGAGGGATAATATTGCAAGAATAATCATTTTAAGCTTGTAAATGCATTATGTGAGATAAAAACTGAATATGCCATGTTGTGCATCGCATTCATAGAAATGCTTACGTATGGTCATTTTATGATTAGAACATGAAAAATGGATGTAATGAGTACTAGAATGCCATAAATTGACTTGATATACACATGTGCAACATTATGCCAACTTGAACCGATAAGTGTGCTATCATGTGTGTGTATGTTCTTATCGATTAAAAAGGACCGTATATGAATGAATGCAATGTGTTAATATGCTGAAAATGGATTCTTGACATATCGACGATATATGTGTTATAATAAGTGCATGAAAAGGCTATCTGTGACTTATTGAAAGTAAATATGGAAATTGCCATGATATGAACATTTGTACTGATATATGTGTCTTTATGTGACATATTGGTATGATGTTATGTCGATGCCATTACACCTCAAAAAATGGATCCTATAGGTGTAATGGATATCAATAGGCCTAAGTTGGTGAAGTGTGCATGTTTAGGCCATTCAATAGTGCATTGAGGCCAATGGTGAGTTTAATGAAATATAGTGATATAAACTATGAAATTGGTTAAAATGACATATAATGACATGTTTAATGATGCCTATATAGTTAGAC
>CANXYI011757981.1:0-11575 GCA_948208565.1 Hura crepitans
ATTTTAGTATTGTTAAAGTTCATAGATCCTTTAGTAGAAACAAGTAGAGTGACCCTGAGGAAGGATTGATCAGAACATGTAATATGGGTAGGCAACGACCAATCATAGCATAATGTGTGGCCGTAGCCAGAATTATGTAACATGTGGCCTATTGGCCAAATCATTATAGCATGGTGTAACATGAGGCATTAAGTGTCGAGCATCATACATAGTAGATTTGCAACCCCTTATTCGCATGCCAAAGCTATCCTATCCTGGACTCTGACAAGCTCTACCATAAGCCTCTCTTAGTTATCTACGTAGATTATATTTTTCCTTAGTTATCTTAGTTAGTTTAAAGTTTCTTTATACATAATAAACTTATTCTTAAGAATGTCCTTCTTTATCTTGTAAGGAGCTTAATTCACATATTCATTCAAATTCATATGTATAATCATGTTAACTAGTTATTGGATTATAACATTTTATCTTACTCATACAAGGTACTTCATCATTTAATAGCATATACACCATCAACTGCTTACAATTGACATTATACAATACAATTCATCATATCATGATATATGTATATACTTTACTCATATCAAGTCTTAATTATTTCTAACATACCAAGGAAATACTTATCTATAATGAACATACACTTGTTACAAAGTCATAATATTTATATAAAAAAGATTAACAATACTTACCTTTTTATTTAATAAAGAATAAATTTCCTAAGAATGAAAAATTAGCATTAGAAATAACTTGGTCAAATCATTTATATCAAGGAAACTTATATTTACACCCACCATCTTTAGTTCCCATTGGAAATAATGTATACAAAACATAAATATCTCCCTTTAATCACTAGATGAAGGTCTCACATTATATCTTGAAATTCACATGCATGAATTATAATCACCTAACTCATAATTGAAATATTGTTTTCTTATAAGGTGCTTCATGTTTTCATAATGTAAAATACATCAACTAGCTTAAAATTTGATTGTACCAAGCATACAAAATATCCATATCCATTCCATCCCACCTTATCTAACTTAGTTGTACCATCAAACATAAAAGGAATCAAGTTTAATATCCTTCCTATATTGCATATCAGGGTCTCTTAAAGCTAAAATACATACAAACTAATGAAATTAGTTAGTTGAATAAGGAAAGTTCTGACTTAAATTAATCTTATAGAACATATGGAGAAACATTATGCATACTTTTAACATGGTAATATAGCACTAGTTTCACTTAATATTCATATGCATTCCTAATATTTCAACCCAAGTACGTCCTACCTAACTTATCTCTTAAGAGTACCTCGGATAATTACATATTTGTCCATATTTCCTTATTATGCAACATTCCTTTAAGTACCTTTAAGCAACTCGAATTCATCAACAACTATTTGATGTCCAACTGCAGCAGTCTTTTCAATCATATTCCTTTTCCTAATCACTTAAACATACCCAACCTTAGTAAACCACAAGGGTGACTTGTAACCTTATCAGTCACCCTTAGTAACTTGGCGTTACTTCTAACTATGTATTTGTATGTACTTGATCTGATTATTTTCGACTTAAAATTACAATTTATGCTATTGTCTTAAGGTAAAATCTTACACTTATAGTTTATTTTACTATTTTTTTTTTCTTTTACACTATTTGACAACCTAACTTTATATACAACCACTAACCTTTTTCTTTTAAAAAAACCACCAAATAACCTCAACTGTTAGAAATCACTAATTAACAAACTCATAATGATAGAAACAAACCAAAATTTATATAGGTGAAGTTTGCAATTTCATCAAAAGTTTCTTTTGAGAACATAGATATGATAATGCCTAATTTTAATAGTAAGTCTATGATTTAACCTGTCAATTTCCAGCAATATTAAATCATTAATATGCTTTAAAATTTAATTTCTTTCTCAATAATTTTTACTCATTTATACCAGTAATAAATGAATTAACTACTGCTTTAGCCCTTTTATTTCCATACTCCATCCTTTAATGACTTTTATATAACTTTAAAACTCTTAATTATAGTAATAGCATATGTCAACTCTAACTAATGTAATATTTATTTAGTTTCCATATCCCCAAGTACAAATTTAACCAACATAATAGGCATTAACTTGTTCTTTACTCCTAGTCATGACTCAGTTTTTCGTTTCATTTTGCTTCATTCATGAAGTTACTTCCTAGAGAATAAAAAATCAAAGTTATACAATTTGGGCTAATATCTCATAGATAATTATACTTTTGCAATGAAATTAAATTCAAAACTTATGTAGCTATGAGTTTTAGTCCTAATAGTATACAACTAATGAAAAACAATTTGGAGAATTGCATAAGCAAAAAGAATTCTCAACATTTAAAGATTAAAAACATTGCACTAACCTATCTCTAGTCAACTGCATATCATTTGATTTTTAATTTGACCTTTTCCTTTTAGAAAATAAGCTTCAAAATTCATCATCAATAGTCTTTGATTATTTGTTCCATCCCTTTAATACTGCATCTTATGACCGTAGAAAATACTACCTATTCTCCTCCTTTCAATTTCTATTGCTTTCATCCTATTCAAGCTGAGGTCATCCTTGAAATATAGCAGTCCAGTGGCGTTCCTACCCTTTTTAACTCCTTAGTTAATGCAATCCCTATTTAATTTCTTAGATTTAACTTAAAGCTTAACATACAATAGCTGTTCACATTTAATTAAATCAGTACATGCATGATTTAGTTCTATAGGTGTATAATTTTTATACCCATCATCTAACAATTTACCAATTAATCCATTCCAAGCGTCATTGCAGCTATTGGATCAATTCCCTTTCAAAACAATGCCTATTAGTTAATAATCCATTATACTCTTTAGAAATATAACTCATGAATACTGAATTTGCACTTAATCATATGAAACTAAATTGACTTTCTGCATGAATTTCGAAAAATTTGAATCCCTTTTACTCACTAACTCAATTCCTTTCTCTATTCTAGATTTCTTTCTTCACTTTGTCTAAAATGCTGAGAAGCGAAATTCTCTTTATCATTGGAATTGGCCTCGCTGCCCCTTTTTCTCATCCTTCTTTCTTCTTTTTGTTTTCTTTTCTGTTTTCCCTTATTTTTCATTGCTTTATTTCCTGTTCTCCTTTTATTATATTTTTCCAACCGACATTGGTCCTTAAGAAAATAAAAATTCCCTTTCAAAAAGAAAAATTATTTGACTTAAAATTCTAATCCTCTATTTATTTAAATCTTTACATTAAAATCCCATTTTTGAATCCTTTAGTTTATTAAGGAAATCTTTTTAAATTTTTAATTACCCCCTCATTTTATAAGTTCCCAACTTTAATGTCCTGTAAGTAAAACTTTCCTTGTCTAACCTTCCTTTCAATTATAATGCCTTGTCATATATACTCCCCTACTTAAAGATTTCAAAAATCTTAATTAGCACCTATAATTATTAATTAGTATTCATGTGTAGCTTTAGATGTTACAACTTAAATTGATTTCTTTGTAGGAAATGTTTAAACTTTGATTAGACTATGATTTTTATAAGTGACTATAATTTTACCCAAGGTTAGAAAGTAAGCTATTGTGCTATTGCCTATAGTTAATTATTTATTATAAGTATACTTTACTGTGCTAAATAGTAACTGAACATTGTTGAGAAAAGGGAGAAATGTTGTTGCTATGATTGAGGTTATGGAATGATGACATGAAATTTTAAGAGATTTAAAGACTTCAGTGGTATAGAGAATTCTAAAGTTTAATGTTTGTGCATGTCCAAAGTCTTTGAAATAGATAAGGCATAATAAGGAATGAAGGAAATTATTTCTTTTCTACTAAAAACTTTTCTTCTAAAAGGTAAGTCATATGTGTGAATATGATTTAATAAGTAAGGGTTTGCTATTAAGGTTTTGAATAAATAAATAAATTTATAGTCAGTGTTTGTTATTGAAAACATGAATATGCAATGGTGCTAAATTTTATAATCTAATTGATGTAAAAGATTAACACTTTGAGATGGAAAATTTCTAAAAATTTCAATTTGTTTTGTTATGAAATTTCATGGTATTTCTCTTGTTAATTATATTATTGAATTTTAAGTTATGATTTGCTATTTTGTTATATGCCTCATTTTTAGTAGAATATGTTAAAAGATCTCCTGTTGAAGTTAGTTGTATTACCTTTTTCTTCTTGACTTAGTTTTCCATTAACTAAAGTTGACATTTACAAGTTTTTTTATAATTATCTAAGGAAGAAAGTTATAAGTTGAATTGATTATATTAAACTGTTTTGTTGGAAAAAATGGACATGAATATCCGAAATATTTTTTTATTTAGTTATCAAAAATCCTGGATTTGTTATATGAGTTCTAAATTTGTGGTAGAATAAATGCTGCTTTGATTTCTTTGTATTTTCAAATGAACTATTAAACTAAATAGTATCATACACATTGTTGTTATGGAAATGCACATATTTGACATGATTAAGATGAATATTATGACAGAAATAGAAAGGTGAATTTCTGAATTAGTTAAAAATTTGTATTTGAATATATATATATATATATATATATATATATATATATATGCGTGTGTGTGTGTGTGTGTGTGTGTGTACATATATATGTGTGTATATATATATATATATATTTGTTGATTTGTGATGGTTTGTCATATGAAGGAACAATGTGATATTTTTTTTTATCAAATACGCATTTCATTGAGTTAAACTATTATATCATATTAGGATGTTATAGGAATATGTATTACTAATTGGATATACATATCAGGATTAGCATCTAAAGGGAATTAAGATAGTGACGTTTGAAATGCTTTGTTGTATATAGTACGAAAAATTAAAGGGAACGTGAATATGGAAAATATGAAATATGATTATGTTAATAATAGAAATCGACTACATCATATAATCTTAACTTAGAATACTAAATATTTTCATTATGCAATTTGTGATACGGGTATGTGTAGGATGGTTTTATGTATTCGTTTCAATACAGAATTATAATGGAAATGATTAATGAAGTTGTTATGCTGATATGTGTTCTAATATACTTAAATTCATGAGAGTTTTATAAGTATTGAATTATTATGATAATACATGCCATGTATATCAAATTGTTTTATTATTTTATTTGATTTTGTTATCGAATGATTATACATGGAATCAAAATTCTAAAACAAATAGATAAAACATAACACTATGAAATTGCCTTGATAAGCCTAGATTAGTCATTAGAGTTTAGGATAGATTGGCTAGCCAATTAAGGATTATTATTCTTGCAGCTGCTATTGTTGGCTCATTTGAACCTATTGATTTATGAGGCTATGCCTTTATTGTCATTGGGTACTATATGCCTTATTGTTTCATTGATATTGAATTGTTTTATTGATAACCATATAATTGGGTATTTCAGTACCTTATTGGCATCGTATGGCACCATATGATTGGGTACAAGGTATTTTATTTGCATTATATGGGCCCTGTTATTCTAACTGATAATGACTATCATAAGATTATTTGAGATAGTGTAATTAAACAATAGAAATAACTAATATTGATTAATAAGGAAATTGAGAAACTTAAAAGAAGTTTATATATATAGGAATAAAGAGACTTATTGAACAAGTAAAAAATATTAAATAAGATTAAAATATACATGAAATGATTAAAATTTGTGTAGTAATTATATAATTAAAATCCTAAGTAATATAGCATAATGGACATTTATTATGACAAATCATTAGTATAAATCTAAATGAAATATAAGAAAATAAGTAATATGAGTTGTAATATGTTATTGAGAAAACTAATAACAACTTATAAATAATTTTCTTCTTTAATTAGTGTTGATATGTTTGTTGCAAGCAAATCTATGCTTATCATTTTCATAAGTGCATAAAGAATTTAGAAGATTTAAGATCATAATATAACTTAATATTAATTAATTTGATAATTTGAACTAATTACTTATACATAATTGTATGATTTGAAATGATACTTAATTATTTAACTATTAAATGGAGAATTAATGATATTAAATTATTGCTTTAAATGGATTTTATGCTATGTAATAAATGATTTTGTTAACTTTATTATTTATGCATGCTTAGTTTTTTCATCATCATAGTAAATAATTGTATCATCATATGAACATTATATATAAAAGTTTTAAGTGAATGCAAATATTAGTATGCTTGCACTATTAATCTATATAACTAGATACTGAATGACTTCAGTAACATATTTGTTATTTGATTGAGTAATTATGCTTAACATAGGGATTTAACCTTCACATAGGTTTGAGACATGAATTGAAGACAAGAAAGGTAGAACCAAAGGCTGTATCATAATGTATAGTAGGTCAAGGCATTAAAAGGATTTAGAAGTCTTGGAGAATTAAAATTCTCTATATATGTTATTAATATTCTATATCTAATTAATATTAAATCTTGAGATGTTTTAAAAGCATAAATGAAATTGTAATTTTGAAAGTTGAAATTGTAAACTACAATGAATCTATAGAGTTATTGATGTGCATGTATATATATTTTTATGATGATTATACATGATGATGAGAATTATATAGTCTATAATGGTTGAGGATGAAGTTGAGATTCTTGAAGTTAAATGTATTTTTGGGGAAGTATGAGATATTTATATAGAAGTGCATTTCTATACAGGCTTTAATTTAGGTAGTGCTCTCGGAATAGCCATTATATTGTTAAATTTTTTAGCACCATAACCCAATCGAAAGCTAAGTCAAAAAATGAGATGTAATAGTATAATTGGTACAAGTTAGGTGTTTTATGGCAATGGATGTAGTGCACCTCATTTGGGTCAGACAATGGGTAGTCTAGGTGAAGGGTGTTAAATTAGAGTTCAAGTACTCATGCTCTAAGTGCCTTAAAGCTAAACATAATATTTGAACTCATAGTATCATAACATCTAGTAATCATGCACATAATATCTATAAAGAAATATTCCACTAACTTCATAATGCATATTATAGCTAATTCCATCATTATCTCATGTGAAATCTCATTAATTTTCATCATAAACAGCTAATATCATAGCTTAATCACTCTCATAATCATGTTAATTGTACAAATTGCATGCTAATTTTGTCATAAATAAAGAGAATTTACATTGGTTTCGATTGAATAAAAGTATCCCTTAAAATTCATTTCAATTGCCTAAAACCATTCATTATAATTGGTGTAAAGAAAGGGCCATGGCTATATACACTAAGGGGTCATGATGATGAGGCCCCTTTTAAACAGTAGCTAGCTGATTTGGCTTAATGTTTGTGACATCGATAGGTAATGGCTATAAGGTTTCGGAGTTATCAATTCCACCTGTAATTTTTCACAAAATTCAATAGTTAATTCATATGATTTTCATCTCAAATCATCTAAATTTCAATTCTAAAATAATCATGCATATCTTTTATGAGTTTCTCATTATTTAACACACATCAATTGTATCAAATAGATCAAACGACATCAAAATTTGAATTAAATTCTAGAATATACATGTTTAACACAAGTTTCTCATCATTTAACATGCTTTTTAGTGTTTTAATGGGCAATTTATATACCCTATTTACTACAAAATTACGGCCCAAAAGGTTAATCACTTGAATATCATGTTTAAGTTATTTAGTTTCAAGGCCTCATTTATGTGATAATGCGGTATATATGTATGAATGGGTTGATCCTAGGTCAATCATTACATATATAAAAGTATCAAAGAGTAAGAATATACCAATAATGACATTCGAAGCATCCTTCTCTCTTTTAGCCTGAATAACATAAGTACGAGCTAGAGTACGTGGCTTTGGCCTTTAAACTATCTCAGAAGCAGCTCTTTATGGACCTTTTGTGGTGTCCTATCTTTTAGGCCTGCTGCTTGGAAGTGTAGTATGTTGAGTGTCTCTAGGTTGTTCTTTATCATTTTTTCTTTTAAGGTAATCCTTGAACCTATAGCCAGTGGCTCTACATCCAAGACATGCTTTGGTCAATCTTTAACATATGCCTTTATACGACCTGGCATATTTTTGTGTTCACATGGTTGTGCAAGTGTACCTCTAGCAGCTGATCATGGAGTTTTGGCTATTAATGCTACTCCACGATCTCCTCTAGCACCTCTAGTAGAGCTTTGTGTTTGTCCTTGCAAAAAAAGCCCTTCTGCTTCTTATTGGAAGTAAATGTCACATTGCTCTACTCGTACCCCCTCTTATTTTACTTTTTCTTCCTTCTATTCTAACTTAACTTATTGATTTCCTCTATCTCTATGGCAACTAACACCAGTTCAGGGAAATCCTTAATTTTGCTAGCTATTACATTAACTCTGATGCTATAATTAAGCCTATTCTAGAATTGCTTGCATCGAGTAGCCTTTATAGGGAACATGTCCTCAATATATCTAAGAAGTCTAAAAAATTCCTTCTTATACTCAAAGATAATCATTTGTCTCTATTTGAGTTGGATGAACTCTCTAAATCTTGCCAACTTGTAGGTCATAATATACCTTTTCTTGAATTCTATTTAGAAGAATTCCCAAGTAATAGCATCTGCTGGCTTGCCAATAGGTCACAATCTTCCACTAATTGTAAGCCTTTTATTAAAGGAGAAACTCAACATAAATTAGGCTATCCTTGTCTGTGTATCCAATCTATTTAAAATCCTAACTATTTTCTCTAGCTAGTACTCCGTAGTAGTAAAATCTTTGATTTTAAGTGCCTTAAATTCCTCAGCTTGGAACTTCTTAAGCCTTTCAACAACTAATCTCTTATGAGGCCCAGGTTATAGAGCTAGAGGTGGTGGCTATGGTACAACCCTTATAGCTTGCCTCAATAGCTCTATCATAGTAGAAAGCATAGCCTGCTAGTTCAGTGCTAGCTGTCCCACTAGTATAGGATGGGAGGCGATAGGTTGTTTATGGTTATCCTTGCTTCTTAGGGCATGACTTTTAACCTCTTCATCTATGGCTTGTTGTGTACTATGAGACATATTGTCTAATATCCATAAATAGTAATTTGCATAAATAGCTCATAGCTTACAAAATGCAATACAAGTGATTATACATATTTTCCACTTGATTACAAACAAATGCACAATAAACTCATGGTTCACAGACTTGAATCGCTTAACCTAGGTTCTGATACCACAAAATGTGAGACTCTTGCACCTAAAATCTTAGGACATTGAATAAAGGAGTGCCACATTATGTGCCCATAGCATTAGTCATTCTATATGGTCATACATTCACCTGTACAATACTTTCACATTCAAACATATCCCTTGATGAGTCTATCCTTAGTTCAATATCATCATTCAATCTAATTCAACATACCATATATTATTATGCTATTTTAATATTATAAATCAAATAAATAGCAAAACTAAAATTTGGCTTTGAAAGCCGAGCCTAAACCCAAATGGTTACAAAGAAACTAATAAGCCATAAATAGGTTATAAAATCTCAAAATTAAAATTCATAAACCAATAAACATAATGACTAAATATAGTTTGAATACATCATTTCATGAATGCACAAATAATATGTTCATTTATTAGCTATGAGTCCTTATTTGTAATTACAATTTTAGTTGATTGCTGGATTCTTTAACCTATGTGTGGACACAACCAACGCACTAAGCAAATTTTGCTTAGTGGTATATAGACTGTCTTTAACTACAACTAAGACAAGCATGTACACAATTCACAACTTTATATCTGAAAATCACAATAGTTTCCAACAGATGTTATAATAACATATAATTTCATATGTATGCTCTTACCTTCACTTACCTCCTTAGTTGTCACTGTTTAGATTCATGTATGGAACAACGATATAAACATGCAAGGGAAAGCAATCAATTTGCAATGCATTATCAATTAGAGTTTATATCATACATAGCATCTATCACTTTTAGTTTATGTCATTTATATTTTATGCCAATGTAATTCATGTCAAATACAATATCATTATGCCATTTTTCATGTTATTCATAATCCATTTATAGCATTTATCATTTATAAATCATGTCATTTCCACAGCCTTTACCATTTATAGTCCAATGTATTCTAAGACTACTATAAAATGGATAATGGGTTACAATGGTGCTTAAGAGAGCTAAACAGTTGTACAACACCCAACGGGACTTATGCATTCATACACACATATCAATATATCAAAATGAGCTCAATATATAGTGCTCGTAGAGCTTATGTGACTTTGTCCACAAAGTAATAAGCTGTACAGTGCCTGTGGGACTTACGTGGTTGTACTCACAATAATAGTATTAGTGACAAAGATACATTATTACTAAAAACCCTATTAGCATGCCAACTTATCCCAATGCTATTACTAGTCTAAGTATACATGGGCATTTTAGTGTAAGTATTCGATTTGGCATATCTGTTGCATTTCTCATGCTTTATCCATCATATAATATTAATGGTATGCTCATAGCATAATAACAGTCATGTATTTGTTTTCCATCTCAAGGGTTTATGTCAATTATCAATTTAAATTGACATCAATTACTCAATGATATTTAATCACATGTCATGTGTTCAACAATTGTATAGTTTCATATATGCATAACATATGTAATAATTCATGTCAAGAATTCAAATAATGTATCATGTATGCAACATAAGGTAATTATCACATTTTATTTCTATTCTTGGCATTAATTGAAACTCAATCTCATAATTATACTTTAGATGTAATGCTTGAAAAGTCAAAGTCTTGTAAACAGTATCGGACGGACCCGGATGATGTTCCTCGTGGTGCGGGTCGTCATTTTGAATCCGATGACTGGCATATTGGTCATAAAACTTTGACGGGTCTGAAACTGAAGAAAATGAATGAATTAAAATTTTTAGTAGAACCAATAATTAATATTATGGTATAAACTACTATTTTCAGAGATAAAAATATTTTGGGGCCACGACAGCTCGGGATTGGAAATGTATCTGGATGGTCTCAAAAATACCACACCTTAAACCTCAAAAATTCCACTGAGTATAATGGTGGAAGAATTGGAATTTTCTGAGGTCAACTGATATTTTTGTGAATATTTTATTTTGATCGTGAATAGTGTCGAAAAATCAACTATGGAATTTCAAGTTGAAATTTTGCATGGACCTTAATCTTATTAAATTAGGAATTTTAAAACTGAAATAAGAATTTATGGAGCAATAGATAATATTTTATGAATTTTTGAAGTTTAAATTTGGTCTGTGATAAATAGTGACTTTTTGCTCCCGAAGGAATTTTGAGACAAAATTTTACGTGGGCCTTAGTATCAGTAATTGAGAATTTTTACAACTAAAATGGGATTATTTGGACCTATAGAGAATATTTTTTGAATTTTCTAAGGAAAAAGTAACTTAAATGGTGTGTTGAAATTGGGCCTAATTTGGGCCAAACTCAGCCCAAATCACCCATTAAAACCTAAGAAAATAGCCACGGGAGCAGCAGCCTCCTTCATCTTCTTCATTTCCTTTTAGCCAAAAATTTCCACCATGGGAGACCATC
>CANXYI011758070.1:0-10376 GCA_948208565.1 Hura crepitans
ATAATCTCTACAATGGCGACTTTACTGGGGATTAAGGATCTCAATCTGAAAGTGACCAAATAATATGTCATCCAAATATTCTAATTTTTATTAGTCTCATGCATTGCATCCTATATAAAACTGTGTCCCTTTTTCCCTGGATGGTGTTGTAAACCATGACTCCATTTTTCATTTAAGAATGGAGAAGTATCCATTATTTATAAGCCTTGTGCCTTTGGGTATATAAGAACATGAACTAATTGGTCGTTATTATCCTTAATTGGAAAGACCCGTTAGGAGGGACCTCTGCTTATAGGAGCCATAAGCCTTTTAACTAAAGTTATGAGTCCATATAGTTAAGCTTAACAACTTTCCCTAGGTAACATGACCTTAAATGATTGTGATTACATTGGATTGTTGTATAAGCCTAGTTTGTTGAATCTCATTTTAAGTGTGGGCAAGCCCATTATGCCTTTTATTTGGAATGAATCTAACCTAATTTGACATCAAATGGGACATAAATGTTATAAGCTACCGTATTTGCATGCGCCTTAAATATGAGAGGTCATCGGGCCTAATTAAGTCGACATTCGAACCTATATATCCCTTGATGATGCTTAGGTAAGCCCACCTAGGAAAAATAACTAAGACCACATATATGGGTGAAATAAGGTTGGAAGGATTATTGCATGTGGTTATCCTTGCTACATTATGAGCATGCATAACATATCAAGCATCATTTGCACTTTACACAGTTTATATTGTACATACATCACATCTAACCTTCTATTTTGATAGCCACCATTAATCTTTCACTCACTACACAGTGGAAAAGAGTAGGCAAGTGCCTTAATTAAGTAAGTACAAAAGTACCTGTACAACCTAAGTGAGGAACAATATTTGCTGATGAATACATGACCAAAGCTATGTTTATAAAGGCAATGACTGAAATGGAGAGAAGGATAATGGCAGTTGTTACAAATGCCTTGTCCAACATATAGAATCCACAAGAGGTTAGACAAACCTTAGGTACCCATAAGGGTAAGGAGATAGTAGGTGATGTAAAAGATGACCAATCTTCAGATGATGAAGTACCACAAGTGATTAAGGCCTACAACAAGGTTTCTCCTCCTAAGGCAGTAGAGAGTGACCGGCTTAAAAAAGTTGAATAAGAAAATGGAGGCTATATCTAGATTAGTGACTGGGGGCAAAGACATTAATTTGGATGACATCAGTCTAAGGCCTGACCACTTCATACCCTATAAGTTCAAAATGCTTGACCTTAGCAAATTTGATGGAACGTCTGATCCTCACACTCATTTAAAGTAGTATGTTATAGCTATGAGAGCCACCTATTTAATAAAAGAACAAATTGTAAGCCTATTTAGCATGTCTCTTATAGGCTAAGCTCTCGATTGGTATCATTACCAAGAAAGGAGAGTTAAGAAAGATTGAAATGAGTTGGCAAAGGCATTCAACAAATAATATGCTAATAATGCAAGTGTGAAGATCACTTTAAAGGATCTGGAGCTGATAAAATAAAAACCAAATGACAATTTCTCTGATTATCTACAAAGGTCAAGAGAGAAAATCTTGAAAATGAGAAATAAGCTGGAGGACATCGATCAAATTAAGATGTTCATTAAGAACACCAACATTTACATGTATAATGGGCTCACTGCTAAGGGTATTACTACTTGGGAATAACTCAAGGACATCGCTATTGATCTAGAGGTGAGTTATAAAAGTAAGGGGTATAAGAGAAGAAATAATAACCACCCACTTTTGCAAGTGGTAATACTGGTGCCACTACTAAGATAGCCGAAGTACATACAATCTAAGGTTACAGGTATTCCAATTTTGGTAAGTCTTTATCATGGTGTTTGAAGAAGCTCACTAAAGAAAGTAAGTTACAACCACTTCTATATCAACTGTTTAATGGACCATTATTGGCCAATCATAGGTATAATCAATATTATGCTTATCACCAATGAACCAGGCATCTCACTGACAATTGCAAACACCTCAGAAGAGCTATCCAAGATTTTATAGATTCAAAACAAATCCCTGATCTTAAACCCTCATTAAATCTATTACCTAAGCATGACACTTCTTACCTCTTTAAATCTAGACTACCCAAAGAACATGTGTTTAGAGAAATCTATGGGTCCAACCAAGCAATCAAAATTAGAGTGAGGGTGAATGAATCTATCCTTGTGACTAGTTTTTGGGATAGTGAGAGGGACCATGAGGCTAGGAAGAGTAAGAACTTTTGGGATGAATCCTCTGATGAGGATTTTGAAGAGGGTAAGAGAGAACTAATTCGGGTTAAAGGAGAAGTAGCTGAGAGGGTAGAGAAGAATGGTCGAATCTTACCTGAAAAAGAGGCTAAATCTAAAGAGGATAAGCATGAAGAGGTATTAAAGTAATTAAAGAAAACCTAGGCTAACATTAGCATATGGGACCTACTGATGTCATCTAAAGACCATAGGTAAAAAGTTGTTGAAGCCTTAGGTTAAGTCACTATATCCACAACAACTACCCTGACAAGCTTGTACAATTGATGAAGACAGGCAACATGGGCCTTATCACCTTCTCTAACACTGACTTACCCCTAGAAAGGAGAGAGCATAATAGACCTCTCTTTATCAAAGATGAAGTAAATAGAAAAAAGATAGGATGTGCCATGGTTAATGATGGTTCCCCTTTATTCATTTATCTGGCCAAAATCTTGTCTGGTTTGGGGATAAAGAAGGAAGATTTGTCACCCTCAAAGATCACTATAAAATCTTATGATGATACTAGAAGATAGGCTAAAGGTTTTTTTATAGTCAAGGTACAAGTAGGGCCAATCATTGATGAGGTTGAATTTACTATAATAGATATTCTAACCACTTTTTCTATCTTATTAGGGAGACCTTGGTTTCACAAGTTTGGGGGAGTCCCTTCCACCCTACACTAGATGATTAAATTCCTACACGAGGGCAATATCATAACCATAAAAGCTAAAGTTGATCTTGCCATTTCCGTCTTAGCTATTGCTAATCAACCTTTTATTGGGTTTCATGTTATGGGTATTTATGAAGATTACATAGATCCATCTATATCTAAGATGATAAAGAGGATGGACTTCTTCCTAGGTGCTAGTTTAGGGAAGAATTTGCAAGGCATAATTGAACCCTTACAAATACATACTTAAAAGGATATGAAGGGATTAGGCTATAATCTAAGCAAAGGAGGGAACCAAAGTAAAGGTAGCTATTTGGGGGATTATTTTGTCAAGTAGAAAGGTGTAAAGTATAATGTGACTTTAGAACCTAACATAGTAGGGGGATGCTACAAGCTAGGATTTAAAATCTTTGCCAATGTCGTTGATTGGGAATCAGACCATCTCACTCAGATTTAGTTGATTAAAGAAGTATTTCCAAAGCCACCAGCTATCGAGGAAGTCTATCCTAGCCTCCCTTAAGACGTGCCTAATTTAGATGTAGATTTTGATTTATTTTTAGATGAATTATATCTTTGTGACCTTTTTGAGGCGAACAATATCCTTTCTAATAAGATGAACAATGAATTTCCTTATTTGTGTGATCTTTCTCCTAATGCAGTGTGTATATAAATGATCATTACATGAGTATTTTTTACGTTAATTGCATTAAAACTAATCCATTTAATCTTGGCACAAATGAACAACCTAAAAATATATTAATTGCCTATAATACTACTATCAAGGAAAGAGAAAAATTTGAGAGACTACTAAAGAAATATGAAAGAATTTTTGCTTGGAATTATAATGATATGCTAGGTATTGATTAAGAAATTGCTAAGTATGCTATCCCAACATATGACCACACTATCCTAGTCTGACAAAAGCTTAGAAGAATAAGGCCTGAATGGAGTTGTCAAGTTACTTGAAGTGAAATTCATTAAAGAAATCATTTTCCCCACTTGGCTCACCAATATAGTCCTAGTACCTAAGAAAGATGGAAGGGTCAGGATGTGTGTAGATTACCAAGACCTAGATAAGGCATGTCCAAAGGATGATTTTCCCTTGCCCTCATATAGATGTATTGGTAGATAGTGTAGCAATGGTAGCTATGTACTCATTTGTTGATGGATTCTTGGCATATAATCAGATTTAGATGAAGGTGATAAACAAATGCAAAACCGCTTTTATAACAAAATGAGGCACATATTGCTATAAGGAAATGCATTTTGGACTAAAGAATATAGGACCTACCTATCAACGCATGGCTACTAAGCTATTCCATGACATGATGCATAAAAAATTTAAAGTCTATGTAGATGATATGATGGTAAAATCTACCGAAAGGGAAGAACAATTCGAAGCATTGGAAAAGTTTTCCAAAGGTTGGACCAATTCAATATAAGGCTCAATCCGAAGAAGTGTGTCTTTGGAGTCACATTAGGAAAGCTGTTGGGATTCATATGACAAGGTGAAAGCTATTCTGGACATGCCTACCCCATAGTCAGAAAAGGAGGTTAAGGGGTTCCTAGGAAAAATATAAGACATCAGTTGATTCATATCTAAGCTCACCTTAGTTTGTGAGCCCATATTCAATTTATTATGCAAAAGGCAGCCAAAAGAGTGGAATGAAGATTATGAGAAAGCCTTCTAATCTATTAAACTATATTTAACCAAACCTCTTATCCTAAAACCCCTAAAACTTGGAAAGCCCCTGATTTTGTATCTAATAGTGGAGGAATCTTCGATAAGAGCTTTGATTACATAGGAAGACGAAGTAGGAATAGTGAATGCAATTTATTACTTAAGAAAAAAATTGCTCCCCTATGAACAAAAATATATAGATGTGGAAAAAGATATGTTTGAGAGTAATTTGGGTTTTTAAAAAGTTGCATTATTACTTAATCATACAAGATTAAAGTAGTAGCGAAGCATGACCCCTTTAGATATCCACAAACTGCACCCTTATTAGTAGGAAAATGGGTCACTGGATCTTACTCCTCCACAAGTTTGATATCTCTTATGTCACCATGTTACTGAATACAAAGTATGTGTGTATGGACTTGAAACTCTATGTTAGCTGGGTGCAAAGATAGTCGATGTGTATAGGGATTTGATGCTAGTCATTTAGCAAGTAAAAGGCAATTAGGAAGTTAAGGATGAAAATTTGGGCAAGTATGTCAAGATATTTATAGACCTCACTGAAGGATTTAATTACAACACCTTTCATCATGTACCTAGGGAGCAAAACCAAGTAGCCAATGCATTACCTACCCTAATGTCTTTATTTAACCTTACCAAAAGAGATTTACCCAGACTAATGTACTTTAGTAAGCTAAGATTTCCTACTTACACAGGTATAGTCAACACTATAACTGAACAACCAAGCCTTAGCACACCATGGTACCATGACATTCAAATTTATTTGGAGACCAAACAATATCTAGATCATGTAATTGAGAAAGATAAAAAGGTCCTTCAAAGGTTTTCTACCTAATTTATCTCATTTCAAGGAATGTTGTACAAAAGGCAAATAGATAGAATTTAGCTTAGATGCATAGATAAGTTAAA
This sequence comes from Hura crepitans, assembly GCA_948208565.1. Taxonomy (NCBI): domain Eukaryota; kingdom Viridiplantae; phylum Streptophyta; class Magnoliopsida; order Malpighiales; family Euphorbiaceae; genus Hura; species Hura crepitans. The sequence continues at coordinate 5,537 of CANXYI011758070.1, forward strand.
GGCACAAAAAATGCTCGAAGAAGTGCATAAAGGAGCTTGTGGCCCTCACATGAATGAAAAAAACCTTGCCAAAAAGATAATGAGTTTAGGTTATTACTGGCTAACCATGGAAACTGATTACTGTAACTTTGTCAAAAGAAGTCATAAGTGCCAGATCTACTAAAACCTGAGTCATTTGCCACCTAATGACTTGACCAATTTATCATTTCCATGGCCATTTTCTATATGAGGCATTAACATAATTAGAGAAATAAAGCCATCAACTGCTAGAGGGCATAAGTTTATAGTAGTCACAGTCGATTATTTCACAAAATGGGTTAAAGCTGAATCTTTCAATAAATTAAGGGCAAGACATGGTGATATTTATTAAAAGAAATATCATTTGTCGATATGGATTCCCATAACAGGTTATCTCAAATAACGGGGTGCAGTTCTAGGGTGAGACTAGGTAGCTTTTACAAAAATATAAGATATAACATCACAAGTCTTCTTCATATCAACCTTAAGCTAATGGTTTGGTAGAGGCAGCCAACAAAAATGTTAAGAAAATTTTGCAAAAGATGACCGTGACTTACAAATATTAGGCAGATATGTTGCCTTTTACAATATGAGGATATAGAACAACTATTAGGACATCTACTTAAGCCATGCCCTATTCACTAGTGTATTGGATAAAAGCAGTACTGCCAATCAAAATTAAAGTCCTATCACTTAGGGTAGTGTTTGAAGTAGGCATACTAGAGGAGGAATGGGCTAGAAGTAGATATGAATAGTTGGCATTGATCGATTAAAAGTGATTAAAGGCTTTTTACCATATGCAATTATATCAAAAGAGAATAGCTAGGGCTTACAACAAAAAAGTCAAGCCTAAATCTATACAAGAAGGGAACTTGGTGTTAAAACAAACTAGGCCATTGTTGATGGATCCCAGGGGTAAGTTCAAACCTAATTGGGAAGGTCTATATTTGGTCAAGAAAGTACTCAAGCATGGAGGCATTAAGATCTCAAATTTAGAGGGCAATGAGTTTTCCAAAACTGTCGACATAGACAAATTAAAAAAGTACTTTTATTAAAAAAATGCCCACTAAGTCGAGAACCTGAATAGTGCAACTTAGGCAAAAATTAGGACATCGCGATGAGTTAAAAACTTAACAGGCGCCTCATGCAAAAGTTAAGGGATCAAAAAAGAAAATGTCCAATCAAGAAAACCTATCCAAGGCTAATTGGTAATGATGGAATCATTTAATAGGAAATTAATATATTCACCAAGATTAAGCAGCTTAGTTCTAAATGTAGTTAATAGCATGTTTGCTTTAGTTGTGATCATTGATATGCAAATTTCAATTAAGATTGAGAAATGTCATACGAGCAATCAAATTTTACATACGCTGTCTCTTTTTGATGGTAGAAGTATTATTTTCATTTTTTTAACATTAATGTTCTATTTCTTTAGCTGTACTCAGAATCCATTCTTTGTAATTATCATCTGTGCTAACACTGCTAGTCATATAATTGGGCACCTCTCTCAGGACAGCATGTTATCTCTAAAAGTCGAGAAAAGAACATAAGAAATGGTGAGTCAAAAGACCACCCTGAAACCTTAGAAGCTCAGAAGGGTTCCTTTATAGTAAGCCAAATTAATGTTAGACCCAGGAGCGAATATAGAAGGTAACATGCGTTAACCCAATCAAAAGAACACAAGCAGCATGTCAAGAGAGAGAGAAATGAGTGATCTTCCACCAAGGACATCTCCATCGTATTGTGACAATAGTACCAAGCCATATAGTCCACTGTTCACATGAATCATGCATTGTGATGAGCCTCATTTCATAATGATGATTCAGGTCATATTTAACCTAAAGCCTTTTGGGTGGAGGAATAAGTAATCCTAATTTCTATTGTAACCAAATCTATAAAAAAAGCCGTTAGGTTGGAAAATTTATAAAGGACAACCTAAGCAAAAATTAGGCAAACCCGTTAGTGCGAAAACCTTTACAGACATACTAAAAAAAATTAGGGTTAAAAGAAAATAAAAGTTAGAGGGAAAACCCATGATGGGCTCTCTACACATACCTATAAGAGGAGTGGACTCCCGACAATAAAATCAATATCCCATTTTTTAGAGCATCCAATCCTCGAATGGTTTTAGCCAGGAAAACACTAAAAGGGTTATAGCCAGAGAATATTTCAGTTAAAAGCTGAAGAGTCTAAAAATCACAGAACTCATCCTTGGAAGTAACCACAAGTCAATTGCCAAGGATACATAGCAATATACACTTCACCCATTCCATAGAATCAATGGGAAAATGGTAAGCATGGTCTAGAATTGCTCATAAGGAGATTAAGCCCACACTCACCACTAACTTTTAAGCCATGACGGGAGGAAGGCCCAAAGCAAGGACGACATCCATGGGATAATGATCCTCAAAAGAAAGTAGGGCTAAGGGACCCATCTAGAGTGATTTTATAGTAAAAAATAGTAGCAAACTCTTCTAAAGTTAGGGTAATCTCTTAATGATTGAAGATAAACACATGAAAAATGGGATCCCAATATTGCACAATTGCATTTAGAAAAATTGTGATCAATACATACTTTTCTTAAGAACCTAAGGGAAGAAAAGCAAGCAAGGGTAGGAGATGTCCAAGAGGCCTTTGGTTCCAAAATTTTGGACAAATTTTGGCTAAAGGAATACATGATAGGAGTATGTCATGAAAGATGAATAATGGGGTATTTATAGGCCAAAACCCCATTATTCCTTCTCTAATTAGGACTAGAAATGTAAAACAAATGAGTAGGTTTGCATGGACCTTATAATATATGAAGATGGCATCCAGGTTTATATAGAATAAGAGGGCATATCTGTAGTTATATTGGTTTCTTATCCAAGATCTTGTGTTGTCAACATCTACATAGACTAATACATACTAGGTCCATAAGAACTAGTATATTTTAAAACCTTATGGACTAGTACATTGTAGGTCTGCATGGATTCAGTGCAAAGGATGGATTGTAATGGGTGATAAAAACCAATTCATGCATTGTTTCATGGACAAATATACTTGAAGAGCAAATGTATTTCAAAGAAAAATAAAGTTGAAAATGTATATACATAAAATCAGGAGTTTAAAGTTTTGCATATATGAAAAGGGAACAAGGGGGCAAAGTAATTCCTATTCCAAAACAAAATGAAAAAAAAAGGGGGGAACAGTGCTATCTATCCTATTCTTCACCATTGTCCTCTTCCTCTATGTCTTTATTATCAGAGGAGATCACCAGCTTCTCTATAACCTTGAAGGCCCTCACCTTCTTCTGAGATTCACGAAGGGCAGCAACCCTCCTTAATAGTTCACTCTGCAAAAGAGTGGAGGATCAATACATAACATACATAATTACATAAAATTAACCATGGTAGGGAAATTGCTCACAGCAAGGACTTGGGTTTCATTGATCATGGCTCTTCTAAAGGCCTCTACCACATAAGCAGTCCTCTTTACGAGAGCTCTCTTCACCTGATCAAAAATAAAACACAAGTGATACTTCAAATTTAAACAAGTGTAAATGATCAGCAAAAGGTAATACCAATGTAGTGTTTTTTAACTCGAAGGGAACTTGTTAGTTTTTCTCTATACGAAGGTGGGCAGAATATAATTCCCCATTAATGCTATAATGCATGTAGCTTAGCTCATGGATATCAGTTATAGTGCCAATGACCTCATCAGGTAATGAGGGTTGTCCAACAGATGGACCAAGAACTCCATTGTGTGCAGAAGATGGCAAGAACTGAGAACTAGGGGAATTAGAGGCAGTTCTCATAATTTCTACGATGAAGAGGGGCCAGCTCTAGGAGTAGCAGTAGGCTATAAGATAACACATAGTTAGCAGATCATTCTAAAAATGAATCAAAAGTTATGCAATTCACTTGAGAAGGAAGAGGTCTAGATGTATAAAGAACTTGCAAAAGCAAATGAGTAGAGGCCCAAGAAGGGTATTCTCTTTAGCATCCTCTATCAGTGTGTCCTCTGAGATCCCTACCATTATGCTCTATACAAATTCTAGGTCATTTATATACCTCTCAAATAGCATTGAGTCAAGAGGATTTTGAGTAACATGGTACGCATCAGGCTCCATATGCCAGTTCATAATTCTCTCTCTTAAGAACTAAGAGTATGCCTCTAGAGTGGCAGCAAGATATGGTGGGAGGAAATTTCTCTAATAGAGCACAAAAAATTCAGCAATTCCTCAATTGGAAAAACTCACCAAGCCAAATCATCCTGTAAAGGTAGGTATTAGTTATAGTTGCATAAATCAGTAATGATGAATTTTTCATGTGCAAGAGATACTCATATCAGTGCAAGCCTTAGAACTAAGGTAATGGCAATGCTGTATCAGTGAAGCTACATTCCAAGGGCTTAAAGATGGTTGAACCCACCTATCCATTACCAAGTACCAATGAGGCACATCTAGTTCACAAGGATGGCCTAACAGATGAAGCTCATATGCCTATACATATAACAAGAAGAAAAGCACAAAAGTTAAAGTCATAAAAAGGCTACATGTGGAAAGAAAAGAGTCATAATGAGTCACTTACCAGTATACCTAATATGAAGCCTTGAACAAACCGATGGCTCTTCCTAGTACAAAAAACTATGTCTAAGATCTAAAACACCCATCTGAGAGATGAGCAACACTAGTTCTAGGAACTGATGTTATCAACTTCCTCTAAGATAGGGAGAAAGCTTTAGCTCACCATACCATTGGCATCGAATGCTCCTAGCATGATCTTGAGGAATGAAGCCTAGTAATTCCCTTACTTCTTATAGCCAGAGTGAAGGATGGTGA
>CANXYI011758087.1:0-13231 GCA_948208565.1 Hura crepitans
GCTCTCACCAAAACACATTTAACTTCGGAGTTCTGATAGGATCCGAACCCTTAACACCCAAAAGTACGCTAACTAGGTATACCAAGGCCTTACTTATAAGGCCACCATCTTCCCTTAATTCTGATATGGGATAGGTTACCTATCTGCCCCAAGCATGGTCCTCCCCACCTTAGGACACAATGTCCTCACTGTCATACCTGTACTAGGGAGAGTTAAGCTCTGATACCAATTGTAATGACTTGGCCTACCTGGTTAGTATTGTTCGCTTTAGCCTATCAGGCCTCACAAATTTGTCTCTTGGGCAAAGGGTGCAACACTAAGACTTCCTATATGGTTACCTATCTTGGTACTGCTCTCACCAAAACACATTTAACTTCGGAGTTCTGATAGGATCCGAACCCTTAACACCCAAAAGTACGCTAACTAGGTATACCAATGCCCTACTATAAGGTCACCATTTTCCCTCCATTCTAATATGAGGTAACCCAAGCTAAAAAGATAAGGCCTAAAGAATTTTAGAAAGGGGAATTAGTACTTAAAAGAATCATTTTGTGACATGTAGGTCCTCGAGGAAGGAGCGGTTCTCATTTTAGCCACTATGGAAAGAGACGAACTTCATGAGCCCATAAATACAAATATGGTTCAAAAATATTATGCTTATGGATATTTTTAATGTATTTGACAATTATAATGTCATAAAATAAAATTGGTTTACCATCATTTTCTACTTTAAGTGATTATTATTTTTTTGCCACTTATCATTTTCCTTTTATCACCTTTTATGATAATTTCACAAAATGTTACATCCAAATAAGGTCGACATGCTAATTAAAATAGGATGATATATCATTAATACTAATGCAAGGAAACACCAATGAAGAAAGCATTAATATAAATCCTTAAAGCACAAGCATAAATTTAGGGGCAAGATAGGGAGAATAGATAAAAAGAATGCAGATTCTCTTAAACCAAAAATCATGCCATAATATATTCTCTTAAAACAAGTGGATTAGGAGTATAAAGATTCAATGGTTTGATATTGCCATAATTCCATATCCTAATAATGAATTTATAAGAAATCTTTAGTAATGGGATAGTAAGGATAATCAGAAGGCAAAAGATATCAAGTTCCTTTTTGACACATTAAAAGGGATACCTTTTAATTTAATAGTTTAGAAGCAAATAACATAAAAATAACAATAAGAGAAAATTACCCTTTTAGAATAATACAGGAGCAAATAATGTGTAATACGTAAAAATCTCCAGATTTTGAATAGTGATACTCAGGGTCATGAATAGTGACTTTCGGGACATGATTAGTAATTTCTTATTGATCAAAAGATAAAGTTATAAGTATGTTATGGGTACAATTTGGTATGTAAATAAAGTCTTTTGAAAGTCTAACGAGTGATAATGAGTAAGATTTGTGAATAATGAATTTTAAGGTCCTGTATAGTGACTCTAGGTATGAGAATAGGGTTTTTAACCCTACTGATCAAGAGTTAATAAGTTAAATAATCTATGTTTACAATTCCAGGATAAAATGAGAATATTTGAATAGAAATTGAATGATAACAAGTGTATAGGTGAATAGTATCTCTCGAGGATAAATAATTTTTCTTGGGACTTGACTCACACTACTGTTACAAAATGATGGCATTAATTGTGAGAAATTTTTGGGTAAAGTTTGGAAAGGAAATAAGGTAATTAAGAAGGTTAAAAACAAGGAAAGTGAAGATAAGGGACTACTAGGATATAAAAAATAAACTTTGGTGACCATTTAAGGTAAAGAAGGGAAAAGCCAAATTTTCCTATAAAAGACAACTTGATTTTTAGTCAAAGGTGAATAGTGCAAAAATCACTTCTTTTTCTTCTTCAAATAGCCAACTTTTTCTCTCTATCTCTTTCACCATTTTCTTCTTATTGCTTTTCTAATCAAGCTTTAATCTATCACTTCTAAACTCTTAATCAACCCCTCTATAGTCTCTAAAAACACCATAAAAGCAAGAAAACAAAGAAATAATGGTGGATTTGTGAGAAAGATCAAGTGGGTGAATGGTAACTTGATTTTGAAAAAGGTAAGATTTCTTCAATCTAATGTTTTTCTAGTATTCTATGAGTGCCCAAGAACACATTTATCAAGTTGGATTTAAGTTTGGATGCTTCTATGATTTATTATGAATTTTGAAAGTTATGGAATGAATAATGACCATGTTTTGGGAAATGGTTTATTTGTGAAATTTTATAATTTTTGGGGTGTCTTTTGGGTGCCAATAGGAGTTTTATAAGGTTAATTTGATGATTGGAGGCACATTATAATTTTTCTAAATTTTTAGTTTGTGGTTGAGGTTATGTTTAAGGAGGAAGAAAGAAAGACAAGGGAAAAGGAAGTAAAGAGAGCTTGAAGAGGCTTGCTAGGTGTCTTGACACCATTTGGTATGTGTATCCACTAATAATATGTTATACACCTTATGGGTGTAAAGTTGAATGAAAGTATCTATAATCTAATGTGTGATTTAAATTGTACATAGTGTATGTGTAGTTATGTAATTTGTAAAGTATGCATGATATTATAGAGGAATTGTTGTGACAACATGTTGTCATGATAATAAGAAATGAGATATAAATTTTAAGTATAGTGAGATGTTATGCCGAATAACACATAAGTATGAATATGCTTAAATGTTAATGATATGTACAATTCCATGATATGATAAAGTAAATAATAAAGAGATATAAGTATATACAAATAAAGGTATGGGGTAATAAATAATGTGTGAGGATTGTTTGAACTTGATTGTAAGATTTAAAGTATGTATATTGGTGTAATATTTGTGTTATAAGTATGGATATTAATGATATATGAGATGCATGTTTAATTAGTAGCTAAGTGAAATTTAATGCAAGTTTGAGTTATGAAATTGAGATAATTATGTAGTGGATATATGGATTAATGAGATGGCCTAAAATGCTTAAATATACTAAAAACGTGGATTGCTTGTTAATTATGTGAAAATGAAGTTAATTTGGGGTATTAACAATGTAATTGGAGAATTAAAGTATGTAATAAATGCATAGGCTTGTGCGATAGTGAAATTGAGTTAATATATGTGCAATTGAGATATTATGAGCATGAATGTTGTATGTGATGAATGAAACGAGCATGCAATGATAAAGTAGTGATGTATTAAGCATATAATTAAGTATGTAACATGAAAATGGGTTATATAAGATTATGACATATGTACTCACCGAATGCCTAATAAAGAAATTAAATGATGTTTTATGGAATCTACCATACGAGTAGGGATAAAGATTTGAGAAATGTAATTATGTATGTCTACATTGAGAGCTTATGTATATGCATGAGAGGTTGTAAAATTAAAAAGAAGTGTTACATATAGTTTTTATCATGAGGTGGCCGAATGGCCTAACTAGTGTACACGAGTGTTGTTTTTTTATGTATATGGTTTATATGAAGTATGGTTATGCAAAGACGGGCTATTTAAGCCATAAGAACATGTGAAATATGTGTGAAAGGTATGTGATCATACTTTCCTTATATTAGCTATTAAGCATATAGTAGTGGATATGTATATGATGAACTCTAAGTATTGTATCGACAATATAATACCATAATACATCATAATAATGATTTATTGTGAATTGAGTATGCTTATTTGCATGAGATAACATGAAGAGAATAAAGAAAGCTTCATGATGGCATTGCAATGCCTGTAATTTTTCAATAATTTAATTAGGGCCCTAAAAAGTGAATAGTATTTTTGGGAACCCATAATAAGCTGAGGCCATAGGATGGTAGAAATTATTAAAACATAATTATGGATGAAATTTGGGATCAAATTGAAGTCATTTAGAGGATTAAAATAGACTACAATATTGGCTTATCAATGTCCCGGGAATAGTGACCTACTTGAAGCTGAACGAAAAATAATTTAAAAAGTGCTTTAAAAAATTCTAAAAATATCACAACTTGATGGTTAAAAATTCTAACTAGGCCAATGGAACTATTTTTAGAATTTTTGAGATATGGAAATAATTAAACAAAAATAATTTATGACACATTTACCTGAAAAAAATAATTTTTGTTGGAGAAAAATTCTGATTTTTAAGGGATAAATAAAATACTAATTTTAATGATTTTTAAACCTATTAGTTGAATTTTTGGAGTATTGAAGCATAAAATATGAATTTTTAGAGATGAATTAGCCAAGATTAAATTCAAGCTATCCATTTTATACTTGGCACAATCCTAGCCATCCTTCCCATATATAAAGGTGGAATCCAAAACTTTCGAACTAGCATTTCCAACCCTTTTTCCCTTTAAAATTCAGACATCTTCTTCTTCCTTGGAACCTTAAATTTCATTTTCATCTCACCATTAAAACTCTACCAAATTAACAACTTAGTACATCAAAATTACCTCGATGCTCCCTTCTCTCTAATTTAAGTAGAAATTCATCTTTTGGAGGCTTAAAAAGAGAGAAATTCAAGGGGTGTGAATAGTGCTCAAAGGTAAGCAAAAGTAGTCATTTTTAATTTCTAAAATTTTTCTAAGGTGGGGTTTAAGATATATAAGGTGTTTATGAGTTTATATTTCTATTAGGTTGTATGTAGAATTTTTGAGAAATTTTCAAAGGTGACATATGGTATGTTTATAGGTAGAGAAGGAGGAGAGATGGAGAGATGAGAAAGACAAAATTGACTAGTGATTTAAAGACAATTTGGTGAGCAAAGTAAGTGAATTTAGTGATTCGTGCATTTAATTTATTAATTTGCATAAATTGTGTTATGTATATGTGTATGAAAGTGTATGCATGCTGTGGCATGTGATTTGCATGAGATGTGATTAGAAATGGTATGTACACATTATTTTGAGCCTAAATGGTGTGAAAAATATGAAAGAAATGTGAGGCATGGTGAAGTACCTAGTGTGGCCGAAATTCACATATAAAGAAATTCATGGAATTTAAATGGTAGTACATAGATAAATGCGTATGTTTAGGCTAACAAATTAGTATAATATAATTTTAATGTTCGTATGGGAAAATGTGATTTTTGCATGGAATATGTTAGGTTGGCCAAATGGCTCATGATGGTGTAATGAAGACCTAACATTACTATATAACATATGTATAAGTAAAATATTAACTAAAGGAAATAAATTTATGTAATTAACATAATTTGAGACCTAATCTTTAACTTGGTGGATTAGAGAATATGGACATTTGAGATGAGTTGAATTAGACTTGAAATAAATACAAGATATGGAATAAAGAGGAGTCAATATGAGAAAGGAAAAGAGAGAGATTTGGAGTAAATGTGATGAATATGAGATTTGAAAATGAATAAAAAGGAAAATAATAATTTGATACTTGGAATTCAAGTAGATGGAAACTTAATACATTAAATAGAAGAGTAAGGACTTAATGAACATGAACTGAGGCCCATATTAGTTAGACGCCTACTGGATAGGTTGATCGATAACTAGAGAGTAGCAGCTCCTAGGACACTTTGATGTCACAAGAGGTTAATCCATAAGGACAACCATGATACAATATTGATGTATTAATGACATTGTATGGGTGCAACTGCCTAAAGGTCCATGAAGGGCCACTACACAACTTATGAGATTGATGGCAAGTGTAACCACCCTGAGGTCTATGATGGCCCATTGCAAACTATGAGATTAACATGACGGAGTGCAATCATCAAGGTCTAAAATGTAGACCCCTGCACAACTTATAAGATGAAGTACAGTCATCGAGGTTCAAGATATGAACCCCTATATAATCTTGATGCTTATGATGATATATAATATGATAGAGTGCAACTGTCCAGGTCCAAAATTTGGGCCCCTGCACACATTGAGATCTTATTATCTAGTGTTAAATAGATAGTCTTCCGAATATGGGCTAATAATTGAATAATGAACATGGCTAGCTTAGAAGAGATATAGATGACCAAATAATTTAAATAAAAGGAACACTTAATATATTTGAATATTTATATAATGATGCTGCATGTAATGACTTTTTATGATACATGCTGAGTGTGGACATATTGACATGTTACATGATGCTTGACATGCACACTATAATGACACATCATACATGAAATGGGATAATGTATGACATGATGCATATTGTGTGAGATTAAATTTATGAATCATTAGTTTCACTTACTAGGCATATACTTAGCATATCTGGTGTTCTGACATGTAGGTAGTAGATAACTCGAGTGGTCTAGCCTCACCAAAGCAGTAACATAATAGACAATATAGCTTAGGTATACTTTTATCTCTAAACTTTGTATATTTTGATAGCTAGATGTGCTTATGTATAGAAAGTGAAGTGTATTGTAATAAGGACCATGTAATGTAATACCTTAAACTTACATTACATGTTATATGCTTGTTGAGTATATATGCTTATATGTTGTTACTGATTATGATGAGTTGCTAGTGGATTAAAAGGATCCTAGGAGTCGAGTTATGGATAGAATTGAGATAGACGTGTTCATTTTATAGTCTAAAAATTTTTGGATTTATGCTCGAATAGCTGTTATGCTATAGAATTTTTGATAGAATTTCTTTAAGGTGCTTTAAGAGTTATAATCAATCTAACCCACCTAGGAGTCTGTAGGGTATCTAAACTAAATGTAATAATATTGAATTAGGTTAAATTAAAGCTAAGGAACCTTTATTAATTAAGGTTACATATGAAGTTCAGCAAGTATAAAGAGAGAAATATCAGGATGGGTGACCTACCGGGAAGTGACATCTCTTGTCTATTTCGAAAGTAGATTTAGTAGAAGGTGTTACATTTGGTGGTATTAGAGCAGGTTTAGTTGTTGTTAGGCCTAGAGTCTTACATGAATGTATTAGGATTGATTCTGGTTCTATATTGCTATGCTATTTGAGGCTGATAATTGTCTTTCTTGTAATGAGACAAGATGAGTAGCATACTTCATCTCCTGCTAAAAAGGCTGTATAGAGTGTTACCCCACCCACCATTTAGGAGCCTACTAGGTCAGAGAATCTAGTGCCCAGTGATCCTACCCACCTAACTCGTGCTCTTGCACAAACATAGCATAGCCAATTTTTTTTGCAGCAGATGGTGGACCTACTCAAACAAACCATTACTGTAGCTGCTCCACCTCTAACACTTACACCTCTTCCTCCTTCACAGCCTTAGGTGATGCAAAAAACTTACCTAGAGAGAGTTAAAAAGATGGGTGTTGAGGACTTCCTAAGCAGTTGAGCAGATGATTCCTTGAGAGCTAAGTATTAGCTAGAGAGGATTATCAGGATCCTGTAGCTACTTTAGTGTTCCCCAAAGGATAGCTTAATTTGTGCCACTTACAGGAAGAGGCTTTCCATTGGTGGCAGACTACTACAAAACATAATACTACCAAAGAGAGAACCTGGGACTTCTTTCTGATAGAATTCAAGAAGAGATACATTTCTAAAGCATACATAAAGAAAAGGAAGTAGGAGTTCCTAAATTTGAAGCATGGAAAGAAGATAGTATCTAAATACAATAAGGATTTTGCTAGGCTAAGTAAATATGCTAAGGAGTTTATCTTGATAAAAGAGGAGAGATACAAGAGGTTCAAGAAAGGCCTTGACATAAAGATAAGAACCTAGATAGCCACCTTCGAGATCTAAGAGTTTGCTGCTTTGGTTGTCGCAGCTTATGACATAGAGGATCTATTGAAAAAGAGAGGGAGATATACCAAAAAAAGAGATTTTTAGCATAAGGGCAAGCTAGCTCAGCTCTAGAGGCTAGCAAAAGGCAAAGAAGAGGACAGATGTCTCAGCCACTACAGAGGTTTAGACAGGGCTCCCAGTTTAGGCCTAAGCAGCAACAAGCTACTAGTGCCCTTATCTTTATAGCTAGGAGTGCACCATTGAGATATGGCACATGTGGAGGGAGACACCCAGGGGCTTGTTGGAAGGCCCATTCTAGCGCATGTTTTGCATATAGGTCTTAAGACCACTTTTAGACAGATTACTTTAAGAGACAAGAAGGCAATACCCAGAAGCAGGCATCTTCACTTACTCTTGCTTAGAGTTAGAGGGAGGCTAGGAGTGAGAGAGCTAGTGCCAACTAGAGACCCAGATCTAAGGCATGAGCCTCGATGAGGTAGTATGCAATCCGAGCTAGAGAGGAGGTTGACTCTCTAGATGTTATTACGAGTACATTTTCATTTTTGAGTTACTTTTTTTAGCTTTGATTGATCTGGAATCCACACATTCTTATATTTGTATTGCTCGAGCATGGGATAGAGGCTTAGAGCCAGAACCTACATACTTAGATATCCTGGTTAGCAACCCAATTGGGCAATAAGTGATGATTAATAGAGTATACCAAGATTGTCCTTTAGTTGCTCAAGGATATGTACTTCTAGCGGATCTCATTGAGCTCCCATTCGATGAGTTTGATATCATCCTAGGGATAGACTAGTGTCTAGGCATGAGGCAATAGTGAACTATAAATAGAAGAAAGTTTCTCTTAAAACACTAGATGGGATAGAGGTGATTATACATGGAGAGAGAGATATCTCTGCCAATATTATCTTAGCTACTATAACCAAATGATTAATATAGAAAGGACGTGAAGCGTACTTAGCCCATGTGGTTGATACTCAAAAAGCCAAGTTGAGTCTTGAATAAATACTCGTGGTGTCAAAGTTTCTAGATGTGTTTCCTAATAAATTGCCAAGATTACCCCTATGGAAAGAAATTGATTTTGAGATCGAGGTATATATGGTCATTACACCTATTTCCATGGCTTCTTACCATATGGCACCTGCAGAGTTGAAAGAGTTGAAGTTGCAATTACAAGAATTGCTTGACAAGGGATTCATTCAATCAAGTGTTTCTCCTTGGGGAACACCGGTGTTGTTCATGAAGAAGAAAGATGGTTCATTCAAATTGTGCATTGACTATAGATAATTGAATAGAGTGATTGTCAAGAATAAATATCCCTTACCCAAGATTAATGATTTGTTTGGCCAACTGCGAGGAGCTAGTGTGTTCCCTAGGATTAACTTGAGATCAGGCTACCACCAGTTGAGGATCAAGGAGTCTGACATTTCTAAGACAACTTTTTGGATGAGGTATGGCCACTATGAATTCCCAGTGATGCCATTTGGGCTTACTAATGCCTCAGTAGCATTCTTAGATTAAATGAACTAGATATTCATGCCATACCTAGACCAATTTATAGTGGTGATCATTGACAACATGTTAGTGTACTCAATAACTAAAGAGGAGCATGAACAACATTTAAGGCTAGTATTATGGACCTTGAGAGAGAGATAACTTTATACCAAGCTAAGTAAATGCGAGTTTTAGTTAAGTGAAGTAGCCTTTTTAAGCCACATTGCTTTAGCTAAAGGTATTAAAGTAGATCTAAGCAAGGTGAAAGCAGTGCTAGAGTAGAAATGTCCAAGGAATGTCATTGAAATTCATAGCTTCCTAGGATTGGTTGGATATTACAGAAGATTCATGAAGAGATTCTTTATAATTGCAGCACCAATGACAAGATTGCTAAGGAAAGATGTGAAATTTGTGTGGGATGATAAATGTCAAGCTAGTTTTGACAAGTTGAAGACTATGTTGACTGAGGCTCCCATTTTCACCCAACTTGAATAGGGGAAGGAATTTTAATGTATAGTGATGCCTCCCATAATAGGCTAGGGTGTGTGTTAATGCAGGAAGGCAAAGTAGTAGCCTATGCTTTATGACAATTAAAACCTCATGACAAAAATTGCCCCACATATGACTTAGAGCTAGTTGCTATTATCTTCACCTTAAAAGTAAAGAGACATTACCTGTATGGTGAGCAATGCTACATCTACACATATCACAAGAGCCCTCGAGTATCTCCCCACTCTGAAAGAATTGAACTTGAGATAGTGACGATGGTTGGAGTTGATAAAAGACTATGACCACTTGATTGATTACCACCCAAGGAAGGCAAATGTGGTAGCAGATGCCTTGAGTCGAAAGTTTATAATAGCCATAAGAATAATGAATGCCAAGCTTTATTGTAGAGATAGTGGAACTCTTTTAGCTAAAATGTAGGTGAAACTTAGCTTGAGCCAGCAGGTGAAAAAAAAGCCTAGATGCAAGATAAACGGCTTACACAGATCATGAGTCAAGTCAAAGAGGGGAAGGCTCTAGAATTTGAAATCAAGATAGATAGGTGCCTATATTATCATGATCGACTATGTGTGCTAGAGGTAGAGGCTATTAAGAAGCAGATCTTGCAAAAGCCTAATGAAGCTCCTTATTTTATGCATCTAGGAAGCATGAAGATGTACATGGATTTGAAACCCTATTATTGATGGCCATAAATGAAGAAGGATATGAATGAACATGTGAGTAAGTGCCTAACATGCCAACAGGTTAAAGTAGAACACCAGGTTCCTTCTGGATTTTTTCATCCTATAGCAATTCTAGAATGGAAGTGGGAAAGAGTGACAATGGATTCATGATGGGATTGCCCATGACTAGGAGTAAATGTGATATTGTATGGGTGATAGTTGATAAATTGACAAAGATAGCCTACTTTATTCTTATAAGAATAGACTATTCCCTAGAGAAATTAGCTTAATTATACATTAATGAGATCGTGAGGCTGCATGGAGTGCCAGTCTCTATTATTTTAGATAAAGACTTAAGGTTCACTTTAAGATTCTAGCAAAAGCTATATAAAGCCTTGGGTAACTAGTTAACCTTCAGTACAACATTTCATCCATAGACATATGAGTAGATAGAGCGAGTTACTCAGATACTTGAGGAAATGTTGCATAGTTATGCAATTGAATTTACAGAAAGTTGGGATCACTACTTACCTTTAGTAGAGTTTGCATATAACAATAGCCATCAAGCCAGTTTAGGCATGGCACCATATAAGGTGTTGTATAGAAAAAGAACTATAGAACTCCCCTATGCTAGAGTGAATTAAGTGAAAACAAGTTAATGGGACCCGATCTCACTAGAGATATTGAAGAGAAAGTGAGAATCATTAGAGATAAATTAAAGGCAGCCTGGGATAGAAAGAAATCTTATGTAAATCTAAAGCAAAGAGACATCAAATATGAGTTTAGAGAGAAAGCATTTCTTAAAGTGTCACCATGGAAGAAGGTGTTCCATTTGGTAAGAAGGGTAATCTAAGCCCTAGGTTTATTGGCCCATATGAGATTACAAAACGTATAGGGCTAGTAGCCCACTACTTAGCTCTACTGCTTGAGTTGCAACAAATCCATGATGTATTTCATGTATCGATGTTGAGGCGGTATAAATCAAACCCTTCACATATATTGCCAGTAGAAGAAATTACAGTGCAACTAGACTTTAACTATGGAGAAGAGCCAATACAGATCTTTGCTCATGAAGTTAAAGAGCTAAAGAATAAGACTGTCTCACTAGTGAAGGTGTTATAGAGGCACCACAAGGCTAAAGAGGCTACATGGGATAGTGAGGAGTAGATGAGAGCTTAAGACCCGCACCTGTTCAGTCCAAATAATTTCAAGTATGAAATTCTTTTAAGAGGGGAAGAACTATAACACCCTTAATTTTTCGATAATTTAATTAGGACCCCTGAATAATGAATAGTACTTTCGAGAATCCAAAGTGAACTGAGGCTATAGGATGATAGAAATTATTAAAACATAATTATGGATGAAATTTGGGATCAAATTGAAGTCATTTAAGGGTTTAAAATAGACTATAAAGTAGGCTTACTAGTGTCCGAGGAATAGTAACCTAGTTGAAGTTGAACGAAAAATATTTTAAAAAGTGCTCAAAAATTTTTAAAAATAGCACAAATTAATGGTAAAAAAATTATAACTAAGCTAATGAAACTAGTTTTGGAATTTTTCGAGATTGAAAAGTAATTAAATAAAATTAATTTATGACACATTAACCCGAAAAAATAATTTTTATCGAAGAAAAATTCTAATTTTTTAGGGGATGAATAAAATACTAATTTTAATGATTTTTATAACCAATTGCTGAATTTTTGAAGCATTGGAGCATGAAATATGAATTTTTTAGATATGAATTACCCAAGATTAAATCCTAGCCATTCATTTACACTTGGCATAATCCTACCTATCCTTCCTATACATAAAGGTGAACTTTAGAACTCTTGATCCAGCATTTCTAGCCCTCTTTTCTCCCTAAAAGTTGGACACCTTCTTCTTCCTTGGAACCCTAGATTTCTTCATCATCTCACCCATTAAAACTCCACCAAATTAACAACTTAATACATCAAAATTACCTCTATGCTTCCCTCTCTCTAATTCAAGTGGAAGTTCATTTTTTGGAGGCTTAAAAAGAGAGATATTCAAGGGGTGTGAATAGTGCTTAAGGTGAGCAAAAGTGGCCATATTTAATTTCTAACATTTTTCTAAGGTGGGGTTTAAGATATATAAGGTGTTTATAAGTTTATATTTTTATTAGGTTGTATGCAGAATTTTTTAGAAATTTTCAAAGGTGACATATGTGTATGTTTATAGGTAGAGAAGGAGGAGAGGTGGAGAGAAGAGAAAGACAAGAATGAATACTGATTTGAGGTCAATTTGGTGAGCGAAGTAAGTAAATTTACTAATTTATGCATTTAATTCATTAATTGCATAAATTATGTTATGTATATGTGTATGAAAGTGTATGTTTGCATAGTGTGGAATGTTATAGCATGAGATGTGATTAGAAATGGTATGTACACATTATTTTAACCCTAAATGGTGTGAAAAATATGAAAGAAATATGAGGCATGGCGAAGTACCTAGTGTGGCCAAAATCCACATATAAAAAAATTCATAGAATTTAAATGGTAGTAAATAAATAAAAGTGTATGTTTAGGCTAATCAAATTAGTATAATATAATTTGAATGTTTGTATAGGAAAATATGATTTTTGCATGGAATATGTTAGGTTGGCCGAATGGGTTATGATGGTGTAATGAAGACCTAACATTACTATATAACATATATATAAGTAAAATGTTAAGTAAAAGAAATAAATTTATGTAATTAACATAATTTGAGACCTAATCATTAACTTAGTGGATTAGAGGAATATAGACATTCGAGATGAGATGAATTAGACTTGAAATAAAGAGGAGTCAATATGAGAAGGGAAAAGAGAGAGATTTGGAGTAAATGTGATGAATATGAGACTTTAAAAATGAAT
>CANXYI011758193.1:0-10166 GCA_948208565.1 Hura crepitans
GCAAAACACAGTTAGAAAAGGCAGCGATGGCTGATTTTTGAGGGTTTTTATATCCTCCAAGCTACCTTAGGTTTGAATTTTATCTCATAAATATCTAACCCAAATTTGGTTTAAGAAAGCCAACAAACTAGGCCTTTTAAAAAAACTCTGAGTAGAACCTATTCAATAAGCTTCTACGTAAGGTTTTAGCTCTATTTTGGGTAGCCAATTGAGGCCTTTCTAGGCTCTAATTTTTAATCAGCTCTAAACCTAATTTAAGGTCCTTTTAACTATTAAAAGGTTGGTAAAAAATTAGATTAAAATAAAACCACAATTAGGCCTCTAAGGCCCTAAAGTATATGACCTTAGTTTTGGGTTATATACATTTAATTGGACTTCTATTATTCTTTCTTCTTTCTCCAATATTCAATGATATCTCATGTCATTAAATATTTAATTAATTAAAACTCATCTTAATTTCTTTACGTGTGTGACTCTATGGGCTTCCATGGCATATTGGCAATATTAGTGAATTAGAATCCTACCTTAACTTGGATTCTTATGATTTAACCTCATTATATTATAATTAATTTCCAATTAATATGTACAAGTTATGAGAGGCATCTATCCATGCATCATTACTACCTAAGTGTTAGAAAGTCAAGTGCTTTGACTTAACCCTTTTATATACAGTTATCGTGCAATGAACTTCTTTATCTCATCTAGTTAAGTATAGACTTATGTCAACTCAATACTTAATTAAATATGTCTAATTATGCCTTGAATAAGTTTGCTTTAATAATTTTATTTTTATTTCTAAAATGCCCCTATGAATCTCATTCACATTTACATTTTACTTTGGGCAAAGTTTCCTGAATAAAGATAACATATCAGAATTATGAGATTAACTCCCCACTTTAATCTGGGGTGGTGTATCCTTTGTTAATCATTATAATATCTTCAAGTATCTTATGATATACCTAGTCTTCTACCTACGTATACTTCTAGGTCGAACCACAAGCACTAGAGTCAAAGTATATCACTCAATACTTAATATATTTAGTGGTCTGAAGTCTAAGCATGCTTGCACCATTGATATGATGAGATGCTTTTACTAATATAGATTAAGTATCTATATGAAGATCTCATGTTGGGTCTCCAATGAACTTGCTTTCCAAGCAAGCATCCACATTTTAACTCCATGCATAAACATGTTTATAGCTTGTGAAAACTATTGCTTGACCTAGTTAAGAAGTGAAATATGTCCTAGTCTATCTGTATGAACAATGTCCCTTCTTGTTAACACTATGACTAGGTATAATTTAGGTATTATCACATTTGTATGCAATAAGAATCTCACATCATGAACACTTCATGATTTCCTCTGCATTATGATTATGTACCAGAGACTTTATAACATGGTTTAAGAGATAATAATGAAAATGCCTTTTTTTTAATTAATAAATGAAGTTTTAATGTACATATCATATATGTGCTCTAGGGCATACAACTAACATTCTTTGACTTACACATATCATATATATGCTTTAGGGACCAATCTAAGTTCAGTAATGAACTTATTGATCCAAACTGCTTCTTTGGTTGTAGCAAAAGCTACTATGTACTCAGCTTCAGTTGCAAAATCATCAGTTGAGTCCTATTTGGAGCTTCTCCACACAACTGCTCCTTCACCTATAATGAACACATATCCAAACTAAGATTTACAGTCATCCTCGTCAAATTGGAAGCTAGCATTAATATACCCATTTATATACAAGTCTTCCTCTCCATATTCTAAGAACTATTCTTAGTCCTTCTTAAGTACTTAATAATGTTCTTGATAGCTGCCCAATGTTCCTCTCTATAGTTAGATTGAAATCTACTTATGACACTTAGAGAAAATGATACATCAGGTCTAGTACATAACATAACATGCATGATAGATTCCATAGTAGATTCATGTGTGACCTTATTCATGCACTCTTTCTCCTTTTGTGTCCTAGGATACATAGATTTAGAAAAGTGTGTCCCATGCACCATGAGAATAAAACTCTTCTTATAGAGATCCATGCTAAACCACTTTAGCACTTTGTCTATGTACATAGACAATAAAAACCCCAACAATGTTCTCTTAGTATGTAAGTTGCTTCTCTAAGGTATCAGCCAAACTTTGACTAACTAAAGGACTAAGATATTGTTTCCCATAAGTAGTATGTCATCTGCATACAAGGAAAACAACTGCATTCCCACTAACCTTATTATAAACATATGGTTTATCCATGTTCTATAAGAAATTAAATTCTTTGATTGTCCTATCAAAATAGATGTTCTAGCTCTTAGATGCTTGCTTTAATATATAAATGGACCTTTGAAGCTTCTATACCTAATGCCATTTCTAGATATGAAACCATCATGCTTTGTCCTCTAATTGATTCCTATTATGGAAAGTGGTTTTCACATCTATCTACCATATCTCATAATCATAATGAGTAGCAATGATAAATAGGATTTGAATGGATTTAAGCATTGCCACTAGAGAAAAGGTCTCGTCAAAGTCAATTCCTCACCTTTGACAATAGCCTTTTTCCACAAGGCATACCTTATAGGTAATCATATTACCTTCCATGTTGGTTCTTTTCTTGAAGACTTGTTAGTGCTCAATGGGTTTTATCCTTTTAGGTGGATCAACCAAGGTCGAAACTTAGTTCTTGTACATGCAATCCATCCCAAATTTCACGGCTTTAAGCCATAATCTAATTATGAACTCTTCAAAACCTCTTCATATCTTATAGGCCTTTTGTGCTCTACTACAGTCACATCTTTGTCTTGATCCATGAGAAATCTATATCTCTTTGGAACAATCATGACTCTAATAGTGGGACTAGGAGCTTGTGTTTTTATAGGGTCTTCTATTACCTCATCAGCATGGGTAATAGGCTTGGGATTAGCTAGTTGATTCAATCCTATTTGTTGGTTATGAACTTCATCAAGTTCAATCTTACTCCCACTTGCTCTCTTTAGGAGAAATTATTTCTCTAAGAAGATTACATGCTTTGAAACAAACACTTTTTGTTCCAAAGGATGGTAGAAGTATATCCTAAAGATTCTTTAGGATACCATACAAATAAGAACTTGTTAAACTTAGCCACAAACTTGTTTGACATTGTTATTTTCACATCGATTGGGCAACCCTATATTTTCATGTGTGGAAGAATTAGTTTCTTGTTATATCATCTCATATGGTGTAATATTAACCTATTTTGCTGGGACTCCATTTGATGCATGAACTGCAGCCTCTAGTGCATAACCCTAAAAAGACTTGGGTAGGTCTGCAAGACTTGGGTAGGTCTACAAGACTCATCATAGATTGAACCATGTCTAACAAGGTTCTATTCCTACTTTTAGATGCACCATTATTTTGTGATATATAAGGAGTTCACTAAAATAATATCCCATTCTCTCAGATACACCATTATGTTGTGGTCTAGCTGCTGAGCCTTTTTTGGAGGAGGGCTTCTCAGATTACACGGTCTAGATCTCCACTCATCCAATATAGACAACGTACTATGAGTTTGCTTTTACTGAGGTAATAGACTCTAACTTTTATTTTTGTTTCTTTGATTTCATTTTGGCATTTACCTTGTTTCTGAAGTGGTTCAAGTTCCTCCTCCACCTTTTTAGGCTAATGGTTGCCTTTAGTAATAAAAGGAAAGTGAGTGTTTCCTCGAGTGACTCTTTTGAGGGATGAGGTTTTGTCCCCACTCTCGGTGTACGAGCTCTTTCACTTGATCAAGGTCGTGGTAGAAGCTCTTTATCTCTCCGAATCAATCTTCAGCCATGGGATGGGCTGGGCAAGTCATAGGCTCTTTGCAGCATGTTAAAGCTAAACTACATGCACTATGATTGCTTTAATATGCTTTGGTTCAGGCACTTAGAAGTCAATGAGAGCTTGCCTATTAACTTTAAGTCTGCTGGGGTTTCCTTAGTATGTTTTCAAACTAGAAATAACTTTAGTAGTCTTTTTAGGGAGAAGGGTTATATCTCTTTGAATTTGTTACTATTCTTGTGTCTCTTATTATGGTTGATAGGTCTAGAAAGCACCTATGGAGCAAGTTCTTGGTGTGGTAGAGGCCTTTAGGTGAGCTATGGTGGATGAGACTCACCATCTTGTGATAGTTTTCCTATTTTTATTTACAAAATGCTAAATGTAATATGTGTACGTAGTAATGCTTAAATCCTAATTTTAATGCATTGATCAGTCTTTTAGTGCAAACTGGTATAGAGAGAGGGGGCATTGGATGCAGCCCAAAGGAAGGTTTGGTAGCTGAAGCTAGTGGATAAGCCGACCCTCTAGATGATGATTTTTCTATAGATGAGAAGGAGAATTGGGGTTACCATTGCCTTTTTCTTAGCTTTTCTAGTGTTTTTCTTTATATAAAAAATATTTGAACATATTTTTAGAACTTTATTATGTAAACAATACTTTAATTTTTTATACATTATTTGGTACATTTTACATATGATACATGTTGCTTTTATATTCTGTTGAATGTGTGTTGCTTTCCAGGGACTATATAACATTTTTATATGAACTTTGCTACAATTTAGGGCTTAAATAGTGTCCATGTGGACTTTAATAGGAAAAAATGTAGGTTTATATGGACTTAGTGTTACTTGCCTTAGAGGGTAATCCGTTCATACTTTCTCAGACTTTATGTAAGGTCTATGTAGACTTGCATATCAGTAGATGCCCCTTTAGGTCATGTAGATGTTATTTGCTACCCATAGAAGGTTTGTATGGACATTGTTTACATAAAACTGACTTAAAAAAAACAACATTCTCATGTAACTTTTTGACTGCAGCTTCCAATTATTGGGATTTTGTTTTTCATGTGTTTTGATTCAACAATCAAGAGTTGTCACATAACCCTAAAGAGTTTGCTGCTATCATGAATATTAAAATTCTAGTTGATACTCCATTGGTGTTTCTTTCTTTTGAGGATAACTACCTATTAATATTGTTCATGCATTATGCATGCCTCTTTTACTACTCAAAATCTTATTCTTGGGATTGGTCCCATATCTCTTGAGGCTATTCTCCATTTCTTCAACTGACAAATGCCCATATCTTTAGAGTTGGTCAATATCTTACTCCTATGCATATTAGCTTATTTAGTAATAACACATAAAAGGCCTTTTTGTTACCTTAGGCTTCTTTATGTGATGGATGGAATATGTATTGGAGGCAATCCCTTTTGTCTTATCTTAGTAGAGATGATTTGAGGCTTGGATGACTTGAAGGCCAAAGATGCAGGATTTATGTGTTAGTAGTATGCCTTAGAGCACATGTCTAATAGGGATATTTTCTTGTACATTTGAACATTATTAACTTAATGATATGACATTCTTTATTACATAGTGCTTATGTTTATTCATTTATTTGATATTAATATAAAATTACGTAATAAAATCCCTAATATATAATCATAGTATAGAGGTAATCATGAAAGGGTTCATGATGTGAGATGCCTATTGCATGCAAATGTGATAATACCATAATAACACCTAATCATAATATCAATTAGATGGGACATTGCTAATGTGAATAAATTAGCTTATATTATACTCATTGACTAGATCAACCAGTAGTGCTCACAAGCTATGGCATGAGATGCCTAGGTTAACATGTGGATGCTTTATTGGGAAATAAGTACATAAGGTGTCACGCCCTGACTTTTGATCTACTTTTTCTTAGGGATAAAAATGGAATTAGAAGAAAAAGTGTGGAATAAAATAGGTGTATGGATTGATGTAGAGTCTAGTGATGTGAACAACTGAGCAAAAAATGATAAAAGGGTGCAAATGAAATTATATGAGAAAGTGAACGAAAAAATGGGAAATTCACACTTGGTGGAAAATGAAGATAAAAAAATGTGGCAAGGAATATGAATAGGATATGAGAAGGATGTAAAAATGTTAGAAGAATGAGGTTTCGGATATGGTCCTAGTGAATAGTGACACATGGGCTATGAATAGTACTTCCCGGGCCTAAGTAAAATTGACCCAACTAGAGGATAGTATAAATTATAAGATGGTTTGAGATATAATTTTAGAGGAAAATGAGGTTATATAGGAGGTTAAAATTCAAAAATAATATGAATAATAACCTTTCAGGTCTGAACAAAAAATTCTTAAAAATATATTTAGAAAAATATGAAACTTGAACATTTTGATACTAAAATAATATGAGGGAAATGAAAATCATGGTTTTGTAATTTATTTAAAATTTAAGTATAAAAAAATTAAGCAAATTAAATGTGGAGAAAGACAAATAAAAGATAAGCACAAAGAGATTTTTGTTAGGAGAAATTTCCACCATAGTATTCAATAGGGGATGTGTGATCTTTGCCCTTTAAAATTAAAAAATAATTTATAAATTATTAAATAAAATTAAAAGATAATTTGCATAGATTAATGTTATCCATTGATCCAAAAATTTAAAATAAAATCCTAGCCATCAATTCTTAAATATATATAAAAAAAGAAAATAAACAAAAATTTGGAAGGAAAAATAGAAGAAGAAATCATCTTCCTCCTCCACCTTGTTGGACAAAACTATCCTCCCTTCTCTTTCTCCAAAATTTCTCCACCAAACTCAAAATTTCCATTGCCAAATTATTTCTCATGCTTAAAAACCTAACCTAATTCATTTGATTTCAATAAAATCTAAAGAGGATGGATGGAAAGAAGGATTAAAGGTTGAATTATTTTCATTCTGATGCTTTATATAGGTAAATTAGATGCTTAATTTCATAATTCTATGGTTAATTAAGCATTACATGACTTAATTGAATTTATATGAATTTTTTAAGAACATGAATCGCATGGAAGAAAAAGTGACAAGGGAGAGGCAATTTGGTGATATAGAGTTTCAATTTGGCAAGGACAAATCACTACAAAAAGGGGGAGAACTCAAGTTTGGTATGTGTATTTAACCAACTATGAGCTTTTACATATTAATGTATTATGTAAAATTATGAGTTTTCATACAATGAATTGATTAGGTAAATTAATGATTTAGAAATGTAATTAAGATTAGTTTAAAAGATTTAGATGATTTAAAATCCTGAAAATAAATTTTGAACACTAAATTCTAGGTTGGGCCGAAATGTACACTTCATTGTAAATGAGGAATAAATGCTAGTTAAATAAAGTATTTAGGTTATTAGATATTGTAATATATGCTAGAGCTTGGAAAACTTGATAAATAATAGTATTAGAATTAAAATGTTTATTATGTTGAATAGGCCAAAATAGTAACTTTAAGGATATTCAAGTATTCATTTGAAATTCTTGAGTAATTAGATGATGGAATGCATGAGTAGATGTAAAAATGTGAAAAATATATGAAATATATGTAATAGTACTTTATGGCCGAATGGTATAAAATTTAAATATCAACACACACACACACATATATAAATGCATATATTTGGATGGAAATTAAGGTAAGAAAATAATTTACATGTCAAGAAAGTAGTTTAGAAACTATAGCATTAAATTGATTGTGTTATGTGATAATTGAATGAACAAAAGAAAAGTTCAACTTATACTTGTTTTTGGGCTGAAAAAGGGATTGTGTTTAAATTAGAGGTGTAATATTATTAATTGTATAAGTAAGATGACAAAAGCTATAATGAATAAAAGTAGTTGTTATATGATGTAACTAGATTGTTGTTTTTAATTTTAGGTAGGCCAAAATTCAACGATAACTAAATAAAATAAATAGTCATTAGAACTATATGGAAAATGAAAATTTATATATATAAGTAATAAGGTTATTAAAAGAAATTTGAAGGAAAAAGGGTTATTAACTTGGATAAAATAATTAAGTTTAAAAATATATAATACAAGATGTATAATTACATGTATATGATAAAAGATTAAGTGATCATAAATGTATACATATTCATGTTAATTACAATTGATAGTGGATCTTGAGATAACTTAATAAGTATACATGGAAATGAAATCATAAGCTTAAATTAATATATGTAATTATTTAATTGTTAGATTTTAAAAGTTTAAAGGAAAAGAAACCTATAGACACATAATGGATGTTTAAAAGATGATTAGAAAAATGGTAATAATATAAGGTTAGAGATATATGTAAACAAGAGAGTTGAAGTATAATTTGAAATGACTAAGAAAGTAAGTGAAAACCTAAATGAAAATATATTAAAACATTTAATAGTAAAATACGCTTAAATTCTTTAACATCAATTTGCATGTTATTATGTTGTTAAAAAATCTTACAATAGAAAGGATTTAAAAAAATCATAATTAATAAGAATAGTATGGGATAAGATAAAGATATGACTAGAATTAAAAGCCAAATTATAAAAGGCAGACTAATTAACTATATTGAAAGTGAAACTTTTAAGAACTTATAATTATGTATAATTAAGGGGTATACATCTTAATAATAAAATGTGGGGTTATAGGTAAATTGAATTGTCTTACAAGTTATTATGTATAATTTGATTTCCTTGAATTTAAGTGTATTCATCTAGTAGCTAAAGTTATTAGTAATATTATTTGTTGAATGTGAGTATAACTGAATCATCTTAAGTAATATCAATGAATAGAAAGTAGATTATATTAGTTCGTGATAACCATACATGCATATAACTTCATAAATCGATCTAAAAGAGAATTTAATTATGTATAATACACTGAGATCCTATACAATCTATACAGCCTAGGATTGGTTGACCAGCCAATTAGGGAACTACCAATTTTGCAGTTACACATATGTTACACACTTTGGTGCATATTTAGCTAGCATTATGGTACATACATGTTACGCACTTTGTTGCATATTTGTTACTTAGGGAGAGTGCTTTTCCCCATACATGTTACACGGGCATACGGTGCCATACTTGTTATTTGGACACTTCGGAATCATATTTTTTCATGCCTTGTATTTTGGCATGAGTTCTAGGATATTTAGGGGCAAAAGTAACTTGAGAAAATGTAAGACAATTAATAAAGAAAATGGAAGTAAAACCTATATAGACAGAACATATAAATAGTTATAATCATATTGTGCTAAAAGTTGAATTACATGGAATAGACGTATTATGAATAGATTTAGTCAAAGTTATAAAGTAAATTATAAAAAAGAAAAAATGATTAACATGTCACAATTTTAAAACTTCAAATAATTGATTTTATAAGAAATACATGGACAATAATGTACTTAATTAAATGTTATGAGTGAATTTAATTAATAATGTTTATATATATGAATAAAGAAAAAGAGTTTTAAGTTTTAATCTCATGTAAAGGATGTAAATAGATAAATAAGAAATTAAATGTGACTATAGGATTTATATGGTAAATAAAAGTTTAAAAAGACTATATAGTTAAATATTAGAGAAAGAACATTAGGATAAAGAAGTTTATCTAATAAAGTTCTAAATGTAGGAAATCAAAATAGAAAACATAAGAAAATAAAATATTTATTTAAGTACAAATACATATAAAAGTCAATATTTGTACAAGGGACTATGAAAAGCTTAAGTAACATGAAAGTTATATGATAGTAACAAAGATATTAAATGTAAACTTATATAAGTTAAATACTATTATTTTATGGATAAGAAGTAAAAACGAATCTAAATATAAACATGTTAACAAAGATCATAAGGAATAAACAAAAAGTCATTGTAAGATGTTACTAATAAACAATTATGTGTACAAGACTTAATTGAATGAAAAACAATTAACCATAACACTCAACTAGAGTTATTGTAATAAAAAAATTGTAGTATAGTTCATAGTTTAGAATACACCATTAAGCAATTTTGCTCAGCGCATTGGTTTTTTTGATGCATAGGTTATGGATTGGTATAAGCAAAGTAGTGAAATAAGTCCTAACAATGTTAGGAGTCCACAAAAGAGATGTAAAGGTAAATGGATTCTACCAGGAGCATTCTCACATGTGCAAGGTGTATGTGTTGCATGACTTACAAGTATATAGTTATCGAACATTAAATTTTGTAGATGTTATAAAGACTTAAATAGATCTATACTTAAGTAGTGTATTAATTGAAATTTAATATCATAGATTTCTATAAAATTTATATTGTATATGAACATACACATTAATGTAAATGATAAGT
>CANXYI011758250.1:0-12439 GCA_948208565.1 Hura crepitans
TGTCTTAGCATATTTATAGCTAAGCTCACCACCATATATGAGCCTATTTTCAAACTTCTTAGAAAGAACCAACCAACTAAATGGAACCATGATTGTCAAAAAGCTTTCAATGCTATTAGGGAATATCTACTAAATTTGCCAGTTTTACAACCACCATGGCATGAGAAGCCGTTAATTCTCTATCTATCTATTGAAGAAAGCTCAGTGGGGGGCTATGGTAGCATAAGAAGATGAATTTGGGGTTAAGTTTGCAATTTACTACCCGAGCAAGAAGTTTTTTCCTTATGAGGCCAAGTATATAGAAGTGAAAATTTTTTTTTTGCAGTGGTATAGGCTTCGAAAAAACTAAGACACTATTTCCAATCATATATTGTGTAGGCAGTATCAAAGCACAATCCATTAAGATATCTCCAGATAGCTCCATCTTTAGTAAGGAGAATGAGTAAATGGCTTCTTTTGCTCGAAGAGTTTGATATTTAGTACATAACAAGGAAGACCATAAAAGGGCAAGCAATTGTAGAATTCCTAGCTAGTCATCCATTAGAAGGTGAAACACTAGCGTTTGAATTCTCGGATGAGCATCTCTCCCTGATAATAGTTTAAGGGTGGCAAATGTATTTTGACGGGGCAGCAAACAATAAAGGAGTAGGAGTAGAAGTAATTCTAATAACTTCTTAAGGAGAGAAGTTGCCACTAGCTAGGAAGTTAAGGTATAGGGTTACAAATAGCATGGCAGAATATAAAGCTTGTATAGTTTGACTTCAAGCATTATTGATTCACAGTGCAAAGATAGTTGAGGTATTCCAAGATTCATCTTTGGTAATGCATCAGACTAATAAAGAATGGATCATTCGTGATGAGAAATTAATGCCTTATGCAGAGCACTTAAGATCCATTAGCAG
The DNA here is from genome assembly GCA_948208565.1 of Hura crepitans. Taxonomy (NCBI): domain Eukaryota; kingdom Viridiplantae; phylum Streptophyta; class Magnoliopsida; order Malpighiales; family Euphorbiaceae; genus Hura; species Hura crepitans. The sequence goes on from CANXYI011758250.1 coordinate 903, forward strand.
ACAGTTTGAGATGTGCACTTTTCACCATGTTCTTAAAAATGAGAATCAGCTAGCAGATGCACTAGCCACGTTGGTCTCTGTGTGGGATAATCCAGAATAGATAACCATAAAACCAGTACTTATTTCTAGTTCAAAAAAGCCTTTCTACAAATCAAAGCAGATAATAGAAATTGAATAAGAAAAAAAATAAGCCATGGTTTTATGACATCCAAAACTATCTAGAGAATGGGAAATTCCTTGAAGAGTTTATAGATAAAGATAAGAGGGCATCAAGGAAGTTGTCAACTCTGTTTATTAGTGTAAGCGGGGTTTTATATGAAAGGTAAGTAGACAGGCTTGAGCTTCATTGCTTAGAAGAAAAAGAAGCGAAGAGGGTTATGGAAGAGATACATGTAAGGTCTTATGGCACACACATGAATGGTTTAGAGTAAGCCAAAAAGATCATGCACCAATAATTCTTTTAGCTCACTATGAACCATGATTGCTTAAAATATGTATAGAAGTGCCATAAGTGTCAGCAGTATGGGGATTTAAGACATGTGCCAGTATCAGAACTACATAGTTTATCGTCTCTTTCGTCATTTGCTACATAATAGATTGATATATTTGGAGAGATACATCCGATAGCCTCAAATGGGCACCATTTTATTATGGTAACTATCAACTATTTCTCAAAATGGGTTAAAGTAGAATCCTTTAAAAAGTGGGGACCAAAGGTGATGGTTAAGTTTGTAGAGAAGAATTTGATCTACAGATATGGGGTTTCACACCACATAGTTTCAAACAATGGTGTCTAATTTCAGGTTGAGATGAAGGCACTGTTATAGAAGTATAAGCTATAACACCATAAATCCTCTCTTTATAGACCACAAGCCAATGGAGCAGTCGAAGTGGCAAATAAGAACATTAAGAAGATCCTAGCCAAAACAGTTATAACATAGAGACTGGGCTGATAAATTTCTGTTTGCTCTTTGGGGATATAGAACTGCAATTCGAACTTCAATAGTTGCTACTCCATATTACTTCGTATATAGGACAAACGCGGTACTCCTGGTAAAGATTGAGCTCCCGTCATTAAGAGTGGCACTGGAAGTAGGGATTCTTAAGATAGCTTGGGTTGAACAAAGGCTCCAACAATTGAACTTGTTAGATGAGAAGCGGTTGAGGGCTAATTATCACAATCAAATTTATCAAAAAATTATGCACCAGCCTCTAGAAAAAGGGTGAAAGATCACAAGTTGAAAGAAGGAAGTCTAGTTCTCAAATAGATAAGACTGGGTCTGACTAATCTGAGGGGGAAATTCAAATCGAATTAGGAAAAACCATTCATCTTTAAACAATTATTGCCAAGGGGAGCTACGATCCTTATAGATTGTGATGGAAATGAGTCTAAGGAGCTAGTGAACATGGATAGATTAAAACGGTTTTATGGCTAAAGACAAATAAAAGAGAAAAAGAAGAGAAAAATAGCCTTATGGATTGAAAATCAAAAAATTATGGCCTAGTTAAAAATGTGTGTCCCAATAGGATAAAAAAAAAAAAGGCGTCCTATACAACAATTAGGGGCTGAGAGAAAATAGTTAATCAAGAAAACCCGCAAGAGCTGATTGATGACAAGAGTTTAAGATGTAATTAAGATTTCCCTTGATTAAATGAGGAAATGTGTTATTGGATTAATGTCCTGTTGTGATTATCATAAAATGCCATTATGATACAAGTAGATAGGACTACTTTAATAAGCTCGATTGAGCATCTTATGGACTGAAGAAATAGAAATATTGTTATTACATCATTTTATATATAAAGTTTAAAAAAGTAATAAAAGTACACACATTTTCAAATCATCTGCCTTTTACTTCCATCCCGTGTTTTCAACTCATCGAGACCTGTCGTCCCTAGAAGAGCTGGTCACCTAATCCTTATATGCTTCAGAAGTTTAGAAATTGCAAGAAACTTTTAGAGGAATTGTGGCCTTTAGGGGTAACCACTTCCACAAGTTATGATACCCAGTAGTGAAGGTGACAAACAAATCTCCCCTTCTGAATGACAATAAGCAAGTGACGATACCCTAAGTCTCACCAAACTACCTTGCACAATGGTCAGGGATACAAAATGTAACTTTGTGTAAGCCAACTAAGGGTACATAGCCTGCAGAACTGCTCCATCTTACATACTATAAAGAAATCCACGGGCTCATGAAATTTATGCTTTTATTAGTTTTGGCACTCAACCAGAGGACCTATTACTCAACATCTGTAAAACAACGCATGACGGTACAAGGTAGTAAATGCTTTAGGCTGTAAAACGTAAGAATGCGAGGGGTAGGATCATCTAATAGGAAAAGCTTCTCCTTTAACTAGACTTAGAAAAAAGGCTGTTGAGAATGAAAACCTAAAAAAAGGCTTCCTAAGCAAAAGCCAAGCTGAGGATAAGGTGAAAATCCTTAAAGGCAGTCTATCCTTAAAAAGTCTATTAGGAATAAAAACCTGAAAGGACTTCCTAAGTAAAAGGTAGAATAGAGAATAAGGCAAAAACCCTTTAGGGACGGTTTATTCATAAAAAAATATGAAGTAGAAGCGGGCTCCTATGGAAGAAATTAGCTTCACCAGACTTCACAGCATCTAGTCACAAGATAGTCTTAGCAAGGATCAGGGGGAAAGGGTTTAAGCCCTTAGTTAGATTATTTATGATGCCTAACAATTGATAATATCCAAAAGGACCTTCAAATGTAATATAGAGATACTTGGAAAAAAATAAGAATAAGTATACACCTACATAAAGGGATGGGATATTTGTGCAACCTTCAGCATAAGCCAGCAAGGCATTCAAAAAAATAGGCTCTCTCCTTGGGACACATCTAGCAGCTAGAAAAGGAAAAATCTCGAGTGCATCAACCATCTTATATGGGTAGTAGAGAGTGCAATTGGGACATCAAGGTAGTGTGTCAGATGAGTAGGGCACCCCTAGAATTGCAGTAAATTCTTTAGTTAAAGGGCACAACTCTTGATAAAAAAATTGAAAAATGTGAAACTGCAAGTCCTAAAAATAAGTGGCTGCCTTCAGAAGAGATAGTTCAAGCCAAACCCATCAGAGGAATTTTAAACCATTAGAAGGAGCTAAAGCAGGAATTGGCTAAGTATAGGGGAGATCAAGGATTTTGTGAAGCCTAAGGAAGAATTCGTCAGCCATTAAAGCAAAAAAAGAGAGAGGACTCAAGTGGCATGAGGATCTAGGCATGTATTCATTACATTTATAGGTCCTAGATCAAAAATAGTCATAGAGTAGAACGACTGTTTTGGACCTTGATTTGGCCAAAACAACTGTTTGCCTTAGAGCTAAAATAATCGTTTTACCCTTCGGTGAAAGGGCCTTTTCAGTGAGGCAAAAATGGCTGTTTCGCCCAGTTGCCTTTAAGAACCTCATTTTTTTCATTAACACTTTACCTTTCAAAAATAAAAAACAACAAAAATGTGTCCATGTAGACAACAAAGCCATGTACATTGCCAGCCAGTCTCGACACATGTGGCAGCGTTGGGTTAGTTAGATGCTAAAAAGGTTGAGAGGTTCCGCCGCTTGGCATTAGTCACCTTTTTAGAGAGTTGATATTTTTACACCAGCACATTACGAGACTTGAGAGCACTACCCAGAGCTAACCAGCTATTAGCACAAGTGGGCCGAAGGGATTTTTATTCACAGCGCCATGCCATGTATCCCGAGGTGGCACTATAATTCTTATGCACTCTATAATTTAATCAGGCGCATCCCTCTAATGAGATTATTATCTGATTTGGGGTCATTGGTGCACGTTACCAGTTGTCCATCATGCGATTCTCGAAGATCCTCAAATTACCTATCGACGGTATTATAGAGATACTGGAGAGTCTAAATGACAAATGGGCTACCATCGATTGTGTTGGTACTTTCTACAGAGCCAGCTGCATAAAAGGCTTCCTCTATTCGAGACCCACTTCATTGATATTTGCAGAAAGTCTTGGCTATTAAAAAAAAAGAGTAGAAAAGTAAAAATTCATATGATACATCCATGACCTGAATAAGAGATACACTTACACATAATATGCATTAATGCTATAAATATAATAAAATGATTAACACATTTTAACCTTTTTCTCATAGGGGGCAAGCAAAATTCTGTGTGCAACATCACAAATGTTAAACCGACAACAGTTTACCATAATTTGCTCAGTTGTAGAGGGCAAGGACATTGACCCATAATCAACAAAAATTTTTTTGAGGTCAAATGCAATGGCCAGCCCTGTCTGAACCAATAACAACTTCAAGTGCAACGTCTCTAACACTGCTGGATTAATAATTTCAAGTGCAATATCTCTAACACTACCTGAATGATAATAACTTTGGGTGCAATATCTCCAGCACTACTCGGATTAATAATTTTAGGTGCAATGTCTTTAGAACTGCCTAAATGACAATCAACTTCGGGTGCAATGCCTCAAGCATTGCCCGAAACACATCAACTTCAGGTGCAATGTCTCTAGCACTGCCTGAATGACAATAACTTTGGGTTTAACGTCTCTGGCACTACCCATATTAAAATAACTTCGAGTGCATCATATCCACCACTGCTAGAATCACATCGACTTCAAATACAACATCTCTAGTACTGCCTGAATAACAACAACGGGTGCAACATCTCTAGCACTACCCGAATCAAATCAACTTTAGGTGCAATGTCTCCAGCACTGTATGATTGACAACAACTTCGAGTGCAATTTCTATAGCACTATCTGAGGAAAAATTAACAGTGGGTGTAATGTCTTTAAGCACTGCCCAAAATAATATCGAATCACTTATAAAAAAGGGTTGCCCCATAAGGTACGCATCTTTTTCTTTTTAAATTTTAAGTCACCTTACACACTCTATAGTCGTCTCCTTAAAGTTAGGGGCAATTGTAGACACTAGATTTCTGGGACTCCCATGTTCGGATTGCTTAATGTTGAAAAAAAGATTAAATTCTGATAAATGAGGATGTCAATGTCCGACTCAAAGATCTCAAAGTTTTCTCTAAAAATTTTTAATTAATTTTTTAACACAAGTCTTCGGAGTATTTAAAAAAAGGAAAAATGTTTTAAAATTGAAAAAAATTGCATTTTAACAAGTTTTAGGCCGCAGGGTAAAACTGCATCATTTTGTTTTCCTAAAAAAAGATGATGTCATTTTGTCAAATAGGCAGAATCTATACAGGACTCCTCTTTAGGTGAAATAACCATTTTGAGTCCAAAATAGCCGTTTCACACCTCGATCAGCGTGTATATAAGGTGAACCCTGTGTTAGTCTTAAAGTTCAACTTTTCTTAGTAATTGCACACCTAAAAGCTCAAAAACACTTTACAAATGCTATTTTTATAATTTCATAAAGTTTTTCCACAATTTATTCTTCTTTTTCGAGGTCTTTCCTAAAGGCAATTATAAACAGTGGATTGACCAACCTTTCTCCATCTTCTTTTCTTTTCTTTCTTTTATCCATATATTAGTTAGATGTGATAACTAACTATCCGTATATTATTTTTGTTGTATTTATTTATTTTCTTTATTTTATTCTTCACACTAATATTGTATTTTGTTATTATACGAGTTATTCCACCTTTTGGAGTTTTATTTAAGCTTTTCTTTCTGCCCTTTCATCAAACATCAGTGAAGTAACCCTTTATCATTCCTTTATTTTTTATTTATTTTATTTTCTTAATTATTTTTATTTTTATTTTCTCATTATTCTTATTCTTTCATTATTCTCTTTTTCTTTTGGTTATTCTCTTTATTATCATTTATTTTATTTATTATTTGATCAGATTGTGTTTTAGGTTATTTCAACGTAATTTTATTTTTATCCGATTAGAATGTATTTTAGGTAATTTTCATGCAATTCTTATTTTCTTTTTGGATTATAATGTATTATAGGTAATTGCCATGTAATTTAATTTTCATTTTGATTATTTCTCTGTATATTCCTTAAATGTTATAATAGATAGAAAATGTTTTTTACACGTCATAAAAATAACAAAATCTTTTCACACCCAATTAATTGATTTTTTTAATAAAATAGATTTTGATTTTTCTTTAATAAAAGACACAAATAATAAAAGATGTTTTTATAAATTGGTTTGCGCGAATCAAAGTTCTCAAAATAATTAATATCCAATTTTATGTTTGTTATTTTTAATTTAATTTCAAGCACTTTATTTATTTCTATAATATGTGTTTTATATTTTCTTTATGTAATTATGTGATTTATTTAATTTCAAAACCTGCTTGAGAAAAATGATAAAATTATAAATTTAATATAAAATTTTGTATTAACTTGAGGTATAAATAAGAGTAGGGTTTTGAACCACTCTAGTTTTGGCCCTACAAGATATTTTCCAATTGCAGTTGGTGGTGACTCCTATCTTGTGGTGTCTAACTCTCTCTTTCTAGGTTAATAGAATAGGAAAAACTTAGAATTCCTCTAATTTTCTTCTTGTCTTTTAGGACTTGAGAGGTGAGATTTAAGTTAAGTCTTTGGTACTTTCAGTTTGATCTGCTTCAAAAAGGAAGGGATGTGAATAGATAGTGAATATGTTTTACTTAATGATTTTTCTGAAAAAGGAAGGAATAATATATGAGATAACTCTATTTTATTCTCCTAAATCAAATGGTGTAACTGTGAGGAAAAATAAGACACTAAAAGATATGATAAATTACATGCTTGTTAGTTTTAATGCATTTGAAAATATTTCAAGAAAAGAAATATCATTTGCATGTCACTTACAAAACATGATAGTATATAAAAAAACTGATAAATACCTTATGAACTCTAGAAAGGTTATCCTCCTAATTTAAAATATTTAAAAATATTGAGGTGTCTTGCTAAAGTTATGTTGCTCGATCATAAGAAAAAGAAAATAAGTTCTAAAATTTTTTATTGTATGTTTATTGGTTATACTGAATATATTGCTGCATATAGGTTTCTTATTTTGAAAAGTGATGTGCTTGATCATAATATTATAATTGAGACAAAAAATGCTGATTTTCTAAGCATGTTTTTATTTGGAAAATGATAGTATTTTGCTTAAACCTATTATTGAAAATAATTGTGATGATTTGAGAAGAAGTAAAAATCAAAAAGGAAAATTCTTTTGAAAATAAGTTTTACACTTATATTGTGAAAAATAATACTTTAATTTATTCAGATTCCATTTTTTCTTCTAATCCACCACTTTAGAAAGAAGCCAATAAAGTTGAACTTCTTTATTTTACATAGTAATACTTGAAAATTTGTTAATTTACCTCCTGTAGTAAAACCTATTGGTTGTAAATGGATTTTTAAAAAGGAATTTAATCCTGATGGTTCTATTGATAATAATAAAGTTAGAATTATTACAAAAGGTTTACCCAAATTCAAAATGTTGACTATTTTGATATTTTTGCTCCTATAAACAATATTTCCTCAATGTGTTTTAATTGCTCTGGTTTTAATCCATAAATTTTTTTTATTCATAAAATGAATGTTAAAATAGCTTTTTTAAATGGAATTTAAAAGAATTATATGGTACAACTTAAGGATCATGTGATCTCTAATCAACAAAATAAAATTTATAAACATCTCAAATCCTTATATGGCTTGAAACAAGCTCCTAAATAGTAACACAAGAAATTTGTTTGAGTTTTGATAAGTGAATTTTTTTTTTATCTGTAAAAGTGGATAAATGTATTTATACAAAACTTATTGGTGGTGATTGGGTGATTACATATTTATATGTAGATGACATGTTGATCTTTAGTAATGGTCTTAACTTAGTACATGACAAAATATTTTCTTGCTTTTAAATTTGATACAAAAGACATGGGCGAAACGAATGTGATATTAAGAGTTCAAATCATAAAGAAAGGTGATGACTTAATGTTGTCATAAGAGCAATATGTAAGAAACTTCTTAGAAAGTTTGGGTATTTTGATGTCAAATTTGTGAATACTCCTTATGATGCCAACTTTCAATTAAAGAAAAATATTGGCAATCCTATTGTGCAATCTTAGTATGCACATATTATTGGAAGTTTGATACATTTAATGAATTTTTCTCTATCTGACATAACATATATTGTGTGTAGATTGAGCATATATACCTACAATCCAAAACATGAGCATTGGGATGCACTTATTAGACTAATGAAATATTTTAGAGATACCATGAACTAGGGTATTCTATATAGTGGATTTCCTACTGTATTAGAAATATATAGTGATATTAATTGGATTTCAGATTTAAATAAGACAAAATCCACTATGTATTCACCCTTAGTGGTGGTGCAGTTACTTAAAAGTCAGCCAAACAAACTATTATTGTTAAATGTACCATGAAGTTACAGTTTATTACTTTGGAATTTGCTAGTTATAAGACTGTGTGATTGAAAAACTTTTTATCAAATATTCCATCAGGTATCAAACTAATGCCTTTTGTAACCATACATTGTGATTACTAAGCAGCAAGAGCCATTGCAAAAATAAAACATTCAATGATAAAAGTAGACATACAAGTCTAAAACATAATTTGATAAAGCATCTGCAAAAAGATGATCATATTTATTGATTATGTGAATTTAGAACTAAACTTGGCCAATCCTCTTACGAAACGTTTGGGAAGAAAGTTAATAAATGAAACATTGAAGGGAACAAGACTTTAGCTATTTTGATATATAAAATATGATAGTAATTGATAGATGTTGAAGCTACCAAAAATAAAATTATACTTCCTAAAGCAAAATAATTTTTATATAAGTTGCATAAGGTCGATCCCATAGAGATTGATATTGATTAAATAATGTTGATCTCAAAGTATTCAAGAGGGGGGAGGGGTGAATAGAGTGTTTAAAACTATTTCTAAGATAAGAATTTTTTCGGGACAAATGCAAATTTTTGGATAAAACAGAAAATTGGTTTTCTAGATAAACTCTAGAAATACATGATTTTTGGAATTTCTTTTGAAAGTTTGGAGAAAATCACTTTAAGCCAAAAAAAAATTTCTATTAGAAAACCAACTTTGAAAATTTTTCAAATTCTAAAAAACAAAGTTTTCAAAATAAAAATGCAAACAAAATTGCGTAAAGTAGAGAAAAAAAGCTTGCACAAAAAATTTATAGTGATTCAGCTATCCAAGCCTACATCCATTCTTTAAAATAACACACTTGAGAATTTCTCTCGTTTCAAATCTTTTATTTGGTAAGAGTTAAAGTCAATTACAATCTTAAACAAGTTACCCATAACCTTTTTCTTACGTAAAAAGTTGCAAAACACTTGTTAGATTTTCCCATAAGGATCTAACACCCTTAAATCCAAGACAAAAAATCTTTTACAAAGAAGTTTTTCCTCACAAAGATTAATTACAGCAGAAACTATAATTAAATTTGAGGAAAGAATGTGTAAAGATTGAAAGCATAATGTGTTTGAAGTGTAGAAAAATATTTAGAGCAAAGATCTCTTAGAAATAGAAGTTTTTCAACAATTTTCCTTTGTTTTCCTAGGTAAAAATGAGTCATATATATAGTTTTAAAAAGTTTATAGCTGTTAGATAACATAAAATAGTTGTTAGAGATAAATAGTCACTTTTAAAAAGTTATTGTTATTTTCCCTTTTAGTGAATTCTGACGATCTAGATTAACTGTACAAAAATATTATTAGAACACTATCTAGATTAGAAACACTTGATATATATAGTTGATTTAGAGTCAGTTCTAAACTATCTCTAAACAAATTTTTGAAAAAATTATTTTCAAATTAATTTTTAATTAAAACCTTTTTATGAAATTTGAAAATGCTTAATGCATGAGTGTGTTTGCGCTTTTCAAATTTAATTTTACAAAGATATTTCCTAATATCTTCAATTTTATTAAAAGTTCTTTAAATAAAATTTTCATTTTCGCTTTGAATTTTCTTTCTCCGTGCACTTCATTTCAAATTGAATAATATGAAGTTCTTTATATAAAGGAGAGCAACAACTGAAATTTTAAAGTATAGAAATGGATACCCAAAAATAATTTAAGGATTTAAAAATCATCAAAATACTAATTATATCCTTTTAAGCCAACAATCTCCCCCTTTTAATGATGGCAAAACCTTCGACTTATTTTTAAATATCTATTAATAATAATTTGCTTTCCCTAAATATATGCATGGAGTTTAAAGAAAATATCATGTAAGATATTCAATAAAATATATTTCACACACTTGTCATGACATATTTAAACTACTAACGCTATTAATAATCTGTGTATGTATATTCTTAGCATCTAATGCATATTGTAGATACCCATTTTCGTCCGGCCTAAATAAGTAATATCACTAAAAAGGTTTGATTTTAAAATAATCAATGTAATTAATATATTTAGTAATTAAATATTACTCACTTATATTAAAAAAAGGAATTATTATTGTGATAATAATGTTCTATAATCATCATTTTTTTAATGCTATTGTTCATAAATGATTATTATTTACAAACATTATACTCAACATTTTATAATAATCACTTTACAATTTAAAATTTTATCATTTAGATTATATATTTATCATTATCTTTCAACATATCTAAATTGGACAATGGATAATATGGAAATTCTTGTTAAAATTTAATTAGATTAAAAATTAAAGGAAATTAAAAAAATTGAAAATTAAAGTACTTGTAATACATTAATAATGGTTACAAAATTAACAAACTGTAAATAAAATACAAATAAAATATGAAAAAATAAAACTAATCCAAGATACAAAATAAATAAATTATTACAAACCAATATAATAATAAAATTATACAAAATTAATTACAAATAAAATATAAATACAAAAAATATGAATACAGAATTAAAAGACTGTTGGGCTGAAACTGCCCAAACCCAACAGTCCTGCCCATAATAGTCCAGGCCAGTTATCCAGGCCCAGCCTAGTAGCCCACAACAGCTCACACTAGGCCCAGCCCAGCTCCAACAGCTCACACCAGGCCTAGCCCATAGCAACCCAGCTCCAGCAGCTCATACCAGCAGCCAGCTTAGCCTTCTCCCTGTAGACAACTACCTCCCCCCAAAAAAGCAAGAAATATCTTGCCTGCAGCAAATAGAGAGGGTGAGAGGGGCTACGACACAGTAAGATAAAACACTGTAGAGGAATGGCTATATAAGCAGTGGTTAAGGACACAAAAAGGAAACGAAAAAAATGGCAAAATAGAGCAAAAAAAGTAGCAGAGAAAAAAGAAAGCAGTAAAAGAAAGTTACAGGAAAAGGGAATACAAGGAGGAAAATGTAGAGAAGCATTCTGGAGAAAGGGGACAAGAAGAAAGGCACACAATCAACAACAAAAAAATCAGAATAATAGAACAAGGTAACTTAGCTATTCATGTTTGATTTTCTCTTTAATATCTTAAAGTCAGATTTGATTTTAACATATTAAAGGAAGTCAACTTTTGATTTATTCATCTGGTTTATATATCCGCTATCTAGAAGCCTATCTCTATGTTTATTATAAAAGTCAGGTTTG
>CANXYI011758267.1:0-12079 GCA_948208565.1 Hura crepitans
ATCAACTCATCTTCTAGTGTAGCATCCTAGCACTATCGAACTCAGGTGTAGCATCCTAGCACTACCTGAGCCAACTCATCTTCAGGTGCAGTGTCCTAGTACTGCCTGAATCGACTTATCTTCAGGTGCAGCGTCCTAGCACTGCCTGAACTCAGGTGTAGTGTCCTAGCACTGCCTGAGCCAACTCATCTTTAAGTGCAGCATCCTAACACTGCTTGAATCGATCAAATCAAACCAACCATCGGGTGCAACGTCCTAGCACTGCCCGACTTCAGAGAGGAGAGGGAGTGGAGATAAGAGAGGAACACAAAGAGAGAGAGAGAGAAGAGAGAGAAAAAAGGGACAACCCAGATTTAATCCTTTCAAGAGATTTTCAGCTGCAGCATTCTAGCACTACTTGAACCAACTCAAACCTAGGTGCAACGTCCTGGTACTACCCAAATCGTACTGACTCCGGTCCCAGCGTATCATACAAAAAGATCGCCCCGAGTTACGTGTCTTTATCCCTTCTAAACTTTAGATCACCTCACACACTCTATAGTCGCCTCCCAAAGTTGGGGGCAACTATAGACACTGGGTCTCTAGGGCTTTTAGGTTCAATTTGCTTAATGATGATACAAAGGACAAAAATCCCAAAAATGGATTTTTTACGTCCAAACTGAAGATCTCAAAACTTTTTCTTAAAAAAAAAATCTCAAAAATGGTCGTTTTCTAAGTGAAAATGATTGTTTTGACCGTTTCGGCCCAAAGTTGGTTGTCCCGCGCGTGGGACACCCGTTCTAGGCCAAAAATGGTCGTTTGGATCGTTCGGTCCAAAACGGGCGTTCTCGAGTACGAAACAGTCATTTGGGCCCATAACGGCCAAAACAGTCGTTTTGCTTTTGAAAATGACCGTTTTGCCCTTGGAAACAGCCATTACTGCATTGGGAAACAGCCGGTTTCAATCAAAACACCCATTTTCTACCTTCGGGGTTGTGCATAAAAGCCAATTGGGTTATTTTGAGCTAATTTTGGTCAATTTTAGGAGAGATAAAATATTTTAGAGAGAGAAACTGCACAAAAAACACCAAAATACTCTTTCAAACTCTATTTTTTTGGATTTTTTCCAAGATTCAAGCACCATTTTCATTCTGAGTTGAGATCTTTCTGAAGGCAAATATACCGATGTGTTGACCGACCCACTTTTTTGTTTATTTTTCATTTTTTTTCTTTTTGCATTTTATCCATCTACTAGTTAGATATGGTAAATTATTTGTGCCATATTTTTGCACTTATGCGATTACTTGTTTTTCCTTTCATTTTTGTCTGTCTTTTTATTTTTGTTTCGCATTAAAAATATTATTTTTGGTCATTTGGGCTTATTTCATTTTTCTTTTTGCATTATCCATCTACTAGTTAGATGTGATAATTTATTTATGCCATATTTTATATTTTTGCGACTATTTATTTTTATTTGATTTTTGTCTAATTTTCTATTTTTCATTTGCATGCTAATATATTATTTTTGTTATTGTGATTCGAGTAATCTAATTATTTGGGGCTGATTGTTGTTATTATTGCCTATTATTTGTTAGATTGTACTTTAGGCATTCCAGAATATAATTTTCATTTTTCATTCAGTTATATTGTATTTTGAATAATTGCCTTGTATTTTATTTTTTCGTTCGAATTATTTCCCTGTATATTCCGTGAATGCTGTAATAATTAGGAAAATGATTTTTTATGCGATCGAAAAAATAATCAAAATATTTTTATTTAATTAATTGGTGTTTTATTAAAAAAATGTGTTCGATTTTTCTTAATAAAAGTCACAATAAAATTATTTTTTAAAAATTAACATGTGAGAACCAAAGTTCTCAAATTAAGTCCATTACCCGATTTATGTATAATACATCCAATTTTAATCTCGAAATATTCCGTGGACACCGAATTAGGTAGAAAAATGGTTTTACATGGTAAAAAGAAATAATAGTCAAAATTATATTTTTACTCAATAAATTGGTGTTTTGCTAATAAAATAAATTCCGATTATTTCTTAATAAAGTCACCATAATAAAATTCATTTTTTTGAATTGACATTTGAGAACCAAAGTTCTCAATCCATTTTCTTCTAAATAAAAACCATCACAATAAAAATTGTTTTCCCAAATTAGTATACAACAATCAAAGTTTTCAAACCTATAATTCGATTTTAATAAAAAGTCATTACAATAAAATCCGCTTTCTAAAATTGGCATGCGAGAACCAAAGTTCTCAAAATAAATCAATTGCCCGATTTCATGTATGTTATTTCAATTTCAAGCACCTATTTATTTTTTTGTAAATATATTCTGCAATTCCTTCTATGTGAATGTGTGATTTACTTTAATTGTAAAATATTGCTTGAGAAAAGGAATAATATCATAAATTCAAAACAAATTTATGTATTAATTTGAGGTATAAATAAGAGTAGGGTTCCGAACCGCTCTATTTTTGGCCCTACAAAGTATTTCTTGACTCTGTCGGGTGGCGACTCCTACCTTATGGTGCCCAACTCGCACCCCTAAGATAATCAAAAAGGGGCAGCCCTAGATTCCTTTAGCTTCCTTCTTATCTTTCGATACTCCATAAGTGAGGCCTAAGTTGAGTCTTAGGCTACTTCAGTTTGATCAATCTTAGGAAAATAAAAGGGATATGAACAACGGTAGTAAGCTTTATGTCCCTAATATTCATGAATTGAAGAGAGAAATCTTAGAAGAAGCACATTATTCTGCTTACATTGTGCATCCTAGTTCTATTAAAATGTATCAAGATTTAAGGGATTTATATTGGCGGAGTGGATTAAAAAGGGATGTTTTTTACTTTGTTACTAAGTGTCTCACTTGTTAGCAAGTGAAGGCAGAACATAAAAAACTATGTAGTTTGCTTCAGCCCTTTTCTATTCCTGAGTGGAAATGGGAAAATGTTGTATGAACTTTGTAGTTAGGTTGCCATGTACAAGAAATGGCTATAATTCAATTTGAGTGATTGCTGATCGTTTAACAAAGTGTGCTCACTTTTTGCCTATAAAGGCAACTTATGAGTATTCTAAACTAGCTCAACTTTAAATTGATAAGATAGTTAGACTTTATGGGGTTCTAGTCTCTATTGTGTTTGATCGTGGTACTCAGTTCACATCATGATTTTGGAGAGCTTTCCAAGAGGCTTTAGGGACTAGATTGGATTTTAGTATAACTTTTCACCCTTAAACAAATGGCCAATCGAATATGACTATCTAGACCCTTGAGGATACGTTTCATGCTTGCATTTTAGATGTTGGTAGTAGTTGGGACAACCATTTGGTAAATATTTATGGAAAAAAGTACTATTTTGGCATTAATGTTTATCTCGAACCTCTATTTTGCTCTTTGACTTATTTTTAGAATAAAAATGCCCCTATAGTTATTTAAAATAATACTAAAATGTTCTTATAATTTTTAAAAATGGTGCAAAAATACCCTTATAGTTGTTGAAAATTGTGTTAAAATGCCCCTATTTTCTAACACTGACAACTAAACAAAGGTATTATAGTATTGCTTTAATTAACTATAGAGGCATTTTTGCTTTAAAAATAACTTAAGAAGCAAAATAAAGCTCCGAGACAAACATTAAGGGCAAATCTTACCTTTTCTCAATATTTATTGATGGGAACTGTTTACATGTTAAATTACTATTAAGGATATTATCTCTCTATATATATTAGGTATTTTTTTTTTTTAATATGATATCTAATATATATAAGAATTAATTAAAAAGATGATTTTGTACACATAAAAATATATTTTTATTATGTAAAAAATAAACATTATAGCTATTTTAGCTATTATTTATAATATTTTAATATATATTATTTATTGATGTAAAAAATAATTTGAAAGCACATGCAATTTGTAATTAATAAAATGGGAACTATAGTTCAAATAAAAAATAAAGCACAATCGGCTATTAGCTGATAAAAAAAAACTTTAAAACAGAGCTTTTGAATCAACAGCTGATTAAGAACAGAATCCACTGTTAGCAGTTAATTTAAAAAGTTTACCAAACATATTTGAGATAGTTGTTTGGTATAAAACCTCTATCAGCTACCTCAAATCTTTAAACTAAACGCTCTTTAAGGATAGAATTCGCTATAAGTAGTTAATTTAAAAGGTTTTATCGAATACATTTAAAATAACTATGTGATATAAAACCTTTATCAGATACCTCAAACTTTCAAATCAAACGCCCTTTAAATGTTTAGTCATGAAATATTAAAAATTACCCGAAATTAATCCATCTTCCCAATACCTGTTTGGTTTAGCAATTTAAAGCAATTGATAATTGATAGCATAGCCGACAGCCGATGACCAACAGCTAATAGTGAAAAAATTATAGGTGTTTGATAAAAGTTTATTAATGATAGTTGTTTATGTATTAAATTACTATTAAAGATATTATCTTTATATATATATTGAGTATTTTTATTTTTTTATTTTTAATATATTATCTAATGTAGATAAAAATTAATTTAAAAGATAATTTTATGTGTATAAAAATATATTTTTATTATATAAAAATTAATATTATAGTTATTTTAATTATTATTTATAAAATTTAAATATATATTATTTGTTAATATAAAAAATAATTTAAAAATACATATAACTTATGATTAATAAAATAAATATTATAATATAAATAAAAAATAAAATATAATCAGCTATCAATTAATCAGAAAAAACTTTAAAATAAAATTTTTAAATAACAATCAATTAAAAATAAAATTCACTATTATTTAACAATTTATTAAATACATTTAAAACAATTAATAATATTAACTCCCTCAAACATCCAAATCAAATGCCTCTTAGATCTTAACATCCACTGGCTGCTAAACGGCTATAAAAACCGGAAGTTCGAAAATTGACCTTTGAACTTCTGCACTTTTCCGGATCTTTTTTAGCTATGCAATAATCATAAAACGCGCAAACTCTACAGCCTACCCTGTAAAAATTTCCTAAACTTCGTTAAAAAAACAATATCAGACAAATTTCGCGATTTTGATCCTTTACTGTTGATATTCCCTATCAATTTCCGTAAGCTAACCCTGAGAAATCTACTATTAGGGTTTACCTTCGTAGCTCCTTGTTGGTTCGCTTTGAGTTGAAAGAGTTCGTGAAGATGCATTCTTGAGCTCAGTTCAGTTCAAGGAGAAATGGGTCGTTCTCGTGGGAATTTTCATTCAGCTGATGAAGACCCGACCCAGAGGTTAAATTTTTCAGTATTCTCTTGATCCCCACCCGGCTTTGTTTTTCCGGTTTATGTTTTTTCATTATTCATGCTTGATTTTTTTCCTTTTTCCTTGGTTGCCTTCGTTTGTATCGGTTGTGTGAATTCTGAAGTGCTTGGTTTGATTTTTTTTTTCCTTCTGTTTTTTGAGCTGAAAAATGGGAATGCATGTGAACTGTGATCCTGAGTTGAAATAAAGGGGGTAATGTAAAATGATTTATGCATGTTTTTTTTAATGTTCATTAATAAGAGCTACATTTGCTATGCTGGGTTTCATTTCTGCAATTTGTAAATTTCTTGAGGTCTCTTTTTTCTTTTTTTTTTTTTCCTTGGAATATCTACTTTTCTGGCAATGCAGATCCAGAAGAAAGAAGAATGCTGCCAGTGGAGAAAACTTGGAATCTTCCTCAACAGGTAATCCGAACTTAGAGAGTTTAAGAAATGTGTTTTTTTGACAGAGAATTTTAGTTAGATGGTTAACTGCACAGGAACATGGTAAAACATCATTCGAGTTGTTTAGCCTTCAGGAAACTTGTGCTTCTGACATTGATGTGTTGTTCTTGTTATAACATTTTTTGAATAAAATATCTAGAAAGCATTTAGAAAATTGTATTAGATGGAATGTGGAAGCTGCTTGATGGGTGTGGTGTAATGGTTTAAATTTTGAACATTTCAATTTTGGAGTCAGGGCAAGGAACAAGTGACGGGAAAAGGGCTTTATATCATTGTAATTACTGCAACAAAGATATAACTGGGAAGATCCGTATCAAGTGTGCAGTGTGCCCAGACTTTGATTTATGTATAGAGTGCTTCTCTGTTGGAGCTGAAGTGACACCTCATAAAAGCAACCACCCCTACAGAGTTATGGTTTGTGATTTCTTTCTCCGACAACATGTTTAGTTTTGTTTTTTTGTCATGGTCCTGTTACTCATTTCTTTTTTCATTTTATGGAAGTGGAGTTGTTCTGAACCAAGAAGGATGTGCAAACTAAACATTGGAAGTTGATGCGCTCTTTTTAGTTTGTTTATAAATCCATGTTTGTTAAGTTTGAATTCTGCTTTATATTTCTGTGTAAAATTCAACAAATGTAGTGTGATTTTCAGGGTATGAATTTATGCCAATGAACAGTGTGTTGAAGCTGTCATGTAATGGTGCTGACAACAATATGTATTTATGAGTTTTCCATCTCTGCAGGATAATTTATCTTTCCCACTTATTTGTCCTGACTGGAATGCAGATGATGAAATACTACTTTTAGAGGTTCTTTCTTTTTTGTCCTAATAATTTTCTTTTTAATTTATTGCAAAGTGCAAGTTTTTTTAATGATAGAGCAATAAGTAGCTTAAATATAAGTTTTGATTTTCGGAGTTTTCTTCATTGTAGGGAATTGAAATGTATGGCTTGGGAAACTGGGCAGAAGTTGCTGAGCATGTGGGGACAAAGAATAAAGAAATGTGCATTGAACACTACACAATTATATATATGAACTCCCCATATTTCCCTCTCCCAGTAAGATATTTTAGGAAAAGCCATTTTTTTTTAAGATATTTTGTTTCATAAAGGTGGCGATATTAGATTTGTCTATTTCTAGGATATGTCTCATGTAGTTGGGAAAAACAGAAAAGAACTTCTTGCTATGGCCAAATGTCACGGAGAAGACAAAAAGGGTTTGTGATATATTTTGCAATTCTTTCTTCTTGGTCTCTTTGCCCCCTTCTCTGGTTTAGCATGTTATTGCTATGCCCCTTTTTGATAACATTTCTTATTATAAGTTTGCTTGTGGCTTATAGGATCATCTATACTCGGGGAGCATACTATGAAAGAAGAGTCTCCATTTTCTCCTAGAGTCAAGTATACATACCGTTCTTCTCCATTCATACATTACTTCTTTGCATCATCTATCAAAACTCTTATGCTTCTCTTCATGATTAACTCAGAGTTGAAGAAATGTGCAAAGTTGGTTCATCTAGCCGATTACTGTCTACCATAAATTCAGGTGGAATATAGTGTGATTTTGGATAGCTTCTGATGTTTATATTCAAAGTGAAACCCAAAATCTCATGGCTATTATCAATTCTTTGCCTTGTTTTCTTAAACTTCAGATGTAGAGCCTGGGGCACGTGCTCATAGCATAAGTGCAATAGCAACGACTGCTATTAAGAAGGCATCCAAAATGGCCCGCATTAAGGAAGGCTCTAGTGTTGTTAAAGTGGAAGGTCTGATATAATGACACTCTTCTATAGATTTCTTCCTTATTCGATGATGATGATGATCTAGGCGTTCTTTAAGTGATATTATAATGGTCTGTATAAACTGTGGCAGAACCGAAATTTCCTTGGAAATTGTTTAAATTAAAATTTATTGCATGTATTGGGTATCAGAAAACAACTTTTTGTCATTATATTTTGCATGTAGTAGCTATGTGGTATTTTGCATATTTTTCCTTGGATATGCAATCCTAATAAGTATTTTGCATTTTGGGCAATTGTTATTTCTTCTCCATTAATGATGTGATGAAGCATGCTTCCATGATACCATATTTCTGGATGAGAGCATTTTACATCTTACTTACCAAAGCTGTTATCAAATCAAAATAGTTGTTGCTATAGTGTAGCTAAATATTGAAAATCATGTTTGGTACCATGTTTTCCTATTGTAGTATTGTCTATGAAACATCAAAAACTTGGTGGAGCCACACATGTTTTTTTTAGAGGTGATTGGTGGTTTTATTTAACTTTTGTTTTGTTGTCAGATCCTCAAAGAGACAGGAGTTCTAAGGGTAAAAAACCAAACTCTTCTACCAATGAGGGGTCTTTAGTCGAGTTAAGCGGTTACAACCCCAAAAGACAGGAGTTTGATCCTGAATATGATAATGATGCCGAGCAATTGTTGGCTGAGATGGAATTCAAAGATACTGACACTGAAGATGAGCGTGAGTTGAAGTTGCGAGTGCTACGCATTTATTCAAAGAGGTACCGATTAGCTACTTAAGCATTATATCCTCTGAACTTTGATTAATATAGTTACAGAAATAATATAATAAATTACTCTCATATTGCTGCAATGCTCAAACATACTTTTAGGCTCATGCTTTAACAGGTCAAGCCTTAAAGATGGTTGTTTGACATGTTGTCAATGCCATCTCCTAAGAGGTCTCCAATTCATTTCTTCTTGCTACACACCTGCATTAATGTTTAAATATTCACAGTAATGCAAATTTATCCTTTTTGGGTGACTCTAACCAGCAGTGATAAGAGCCCTAAATTTCCACAAATATTTAAACTGTAGGCATGGCTTACCCAACATTTCCTAATCAACTGTTTTTTTCAAAAAATTTCTTCATCTTTTGTTGTCTTCTCTTATTTAGTGACCTAGATAATAAGATGATGAGATATTATATTGGAGCACTAAGCATTCATTTTGCATAAGTTGTTCTGGGAGCCTAATGGTATAATGTTAAGGATGCGAGAATAGGACTGCATCATGGGACGTTGAATAGGAAAGTCTAATTCAATTGGTTTCTCTTTTCTTTTGTCTCAATTCTTGGGGTGACCTATTTTGAATGATTCAAACTTGTCATAGGGAGACTGAAACTTTTGGATCTCGTTAAAAGAGAGCTCTAGATCTCTGAAAATTTTGCGATAAATAAAGTGTTAAGTATTCATGTAGTTCAAGGTAGTGAGTTAGTTAATTTAGTTAATGTTTCCATAAATAATTGTAATCCAGCTGTACTAGCTGATTTATAGTTGGTTTTATAGTGGTTACATGCTTTTTTTGTCTATTGTACAACTAATTGAGCCGTTATCATGTAACATCCTTATGGTACCACAAAATAATGAATTGAGAATTATTCTTCTCTCACTTCTCTGTTTCTCTCTCTCTCCAAATCTTGTCTTCTTCTTCTTCTGACCAGAATTTTCTATTCAAACAACCATTACCCATCATTGTTAGGAATGTTCCTAGCGAACTTCTATTAGTCATTCGGTTTGGAAATTTTTGCTCTTTGTTCTCCCATTTTCTTTATACCCTATTTTGTGTTCCACCATGAGCAAGAACCAAATAGCTCGGAAAAACAAGGGTTTTTCCTTGGGTGACCCCCCCATCAATCGAGGAGCTTGACGAGCATCTTCAACTCCTCAACGCTAAATTTGAGAAGCAAGGGGCGCATCTCCAAGAGCTTCAACAAGAGCACTTTACTTGCATGGGGACCCTATTACAGGAGCAAAATGATTTGTGTTCTGAGTAGCGGAAGACACGTTATCTGTGAGGAGCTTCAATTGGAAAATCAACGCTATTTGGCTCACATCACTCAGCTTATTCAAAATTCTTTGAGCCAAACTATACCTTCAGCCCCTACTTCCAATCATCCATTCGCAGTAAGCTCAAGTTCTAACAGAGGTAAAGACACTTTACTTTCTGATTCCCCTTCTTCTAGATTTTAGTAAGTCCCTTTATCCACTCCTATAGATCATAATAGTACTGAACTTTTGGGTGCTACCCCCTATTTTTTTTGTATGTTACCTAAATGTGACTTACCCACCTTTGATAGAGAAGGGGCTAGAACTTGGATTAGCAGATGTCGCAAATACTTTCATATTTATGAAGTTACTCTTGATTGCCAAGTTGAATTCGCTAGTCTTTTCTTAGTGGGACTGGCTGAATCATGGTTTTTAAATTGGATTCGTGGTAGATAGGGGTTCTGTGGGGTGAATTTACATAAGCTTGATCTGTCATATTTTGAGAAATAGGTGAAGCTGAGATGGTAAAAGAGTTCTAGAAGTCGTGACTAACTTCTTTTGTTGAAGTTTACCTAGACAGATTTGAAGAATTAAAACTTCAAATGGAAAAATTATACCCTCAGCATGCTAAATCTTACTACGGATCTTGCTTCATTAGTGGCTTAAAGGATGAAATACGGAGTGTCATTAAATTGTTCTGGCCTACTGATCTGTGTATGGCCATTGAATAAGCCAAGTTACAGGAGACACACTTAGAAGCTCTCAAGCTTAAGCCTCCATTCAAGTATCAAAATCAACCTAAATCTTGGGTTCCTTCCACCCAAACAACCAATACAAACCCCAAAACTAGTCCTGCTAATATCCCTTTCACCACTAAACCGAATCAAACAACCCTGCTCAACCCATTATCTATGACCACTGACCCTAAGCTTATTGATAACCAATACAACTAGCCTAAAAACACCTATAATAATACAAGGAGACCACCTAGATCTTGTTATAGATGTGGGGAGAGGTTTTATCCAGGTCATCAATGCTCTTCGAAGAAGCTAATGCTTTACAAACCCAAGAAGCTAAAGCATATGATGAGGAAGATTGGTAGGAGGTTGATGGTACAAATGGACAGTAGTTACCTGTTGACATGGAGCACATTTCACTCTCTTTGAATGTTGTAGATGGAGGGTTGAGTGACAATACCCTCAAACTTAAAGGTCAA
This sequence comes from Hura crepitans, assembly GCA_948208565.1. Lineage (NCBI taxonomy): Eukaryota > Viridiplantae > Streptophyta > Magnoliopsida > Malpighiales > Euphorbiaceae > Hura > Hura crepitans. Next base: position 10,741 of record CANXYI011758267.1, read on the forward strand.
TTGAATGGGCAAGTTATTATGATCTTGATTGATAGTGGTAGCACATAGCTTTGTGGATTCTAAGGTTGCAAAAGAGCTTAAACTTCTAGTCACCTAAGTTCCACCAGTTACTGTAACTATAGCTGATGGAAGGAAAATTGCAGTTAGAGATAAATATAATCAGTGTATATTGTCCACGTAGGGAAGCAAATTCGAGTTTGACTTAATGGAGTTTGAATTAGGTGATTATGACCTGATTTTGGGAGTAGACTGGATGAAGTGCCATTCATTAGTCACTTTTGACTTTGCTGCAAATAAACTCTCCATTATGCATTAGGGTAAATTGTTGGAACTAAATGGCTTAAGTGAACAAGCAAGCCTAAAGTTGATGACCTTTAAATCTCTTCACAAATTAGTATCCAATGGTTGGTGGGGCTTCACTACAAAACTTTTTCTTATTCAGTCTCAACCAGCAGAGGATGCCACTATAATTCTTAGCAAAAGGCCTATACCAGAACCTATAAGGCAGCTCGTCTCAATACCCAACCATTTACCAAATTCCTAAAAGCCTACCTCCACCTAGATCACATGATCATTCAATTCCTCTCAATCCTAACTTAGAACCAATCAATGTTAGACCTCATGATCAAAAAAATGAAATTGAGACATTGGTAGAAGAAACGTTATCCCATGCTTCAACTGTGATTTTGGTTAAAAAGAAGGATGCTAGTTGGAGATTCTTTGTGGATTACAAAGCACTGAATAAGATTACAATCAAGGACAAGTTTCCTATGCCATTGATAGAAGATTTACTTCTTGAATTACAAGGGGTAGCTTACTTTTCAAAAATCAACCTTAAATCTGGCTATTTTCAGATTCGGATGCAAGAAAATGATGTCCAAAAAACAACTTTTAGGACTCACTCAGGGCATTATGAATTCTTAGTTATGCCTTTTGGCCTAACTAATGCTTCAGTCACCTTTCATGCCCTCATGAATATTGTCTTTCAGCCCTATTTAAGAAAATTTGTCTTGATGTTTTTTGATGATTTATTGGTCTACAGTTCATCTCTATAACTTCATTTGCATCATCTCAAAATAGTACTTGATCTATTGTAACAGCATCAACTATATGCTAAAGAGTCCAATTGTGATTTTGGTTAGCAACACATCTCCTATTTGGGGCATGTTATTTCATCACAGGGGGTTGCAACATATCCTAATGTAGATTTTTTTGGAAAAGGAATTTCTGGTATTCTGTGTGTGTTTTACATCTCATGTATATGGCTATTTATACAGAAAATTCTGAGCCTAATTAGGATAAGATAAAAATTACAGCTAAAGGATAAGAATTTACAGCT
>CANXYI011758321.1:0-10131 GCA_948208565.1 Hura crepitans
CAAAGCTGAACTGTATATAATTTTTAAAGTTGCTCAAAAAATTCGAAAATCAATATGACCTATTACTCAAAAATTCCAATGACTCTAATGGCGCTAGAATCAAAATTTTTAAAGGTCAAGAAGTATTTTAATTGAATTTTGAGATGCCTAAAATTGGCATTTTAATTCAGTTTCTTTTGATTTTCAAGCGCCAATTTTTAGAGTATGTAGAGACATAATTAATTTTATTTTGAGAAGGGAAATGAGAGAAAAAGGAATTAAAATGGGGAAAATTTAATGAATGCAATAAAAAATAATTTTTCAAAACTATAAATAGGTGAGAAAAGTATGAGTTTTGTTCAAACTTAACACATCACTCCCTCTCCTCTAACTTCTCAAAATCCAACAGCAAACGGAGAAGAAATTCTCCATTTTTCTTCTCTTGATTTTCTATTTTAAAGTGAATTCCTCGCATCCAACCATAAAGATTGAGCTTTTAAGATCTTTAAGTAAGGAACTAGGAGGTTTTACATAGAAAAAAGGAGTAAAATCACAAGAATATAGGTTGGGTGAGTAGAGTTCATTTTTCAATCGGGTAAGAATTTTGAGAAACTAATATTTTTTTCTTTATTTATTAGGTGCCCAAGAGTTAAAAAATGTGGTCTTTTGTATTTTTCGGATATCGTATGATTTATTACAGTTTTTCTAAAATCAAATCTATACGGGGCAATTGAGAAAATGGACAAAACATGCAACAAAGAAAAAATAAAGGTGTGAGCGGTCTTCGAGGTTGCTTTGCAATCATTTTGGTATCTAAAATCGATTTATTTCATGAATATTTAAGAATGCCTTAATTATACATTATATTAATTAGAGTAAATTGTATGTTATAAATGTATGTAAGTGGTTAAATTATGTAATTTGCCTCTTGAATTAAATTATGTGATGTATAAACAATGATTATAATGTGTATGATGTATAGAAATAAATGGCAATGATATATAATGTTGGATTGGTCTTTGGTCGAAGGGGTTATGTATGCTTAATAAGATTTATGTGTTTGATTTCTTGTATGCTTGGCATGAAAACATTATGTTAATGTAGAATGAAATGGTTTAATGTTAAGCATTAAGTTATTATGATGTGAATTTGTCTTCTTGGTATGAGTGAACATTATGGTCGAATGGCCTTATTATGTGTGTGATGTGTGTAATAAGTCATAACACTCTTAAAAGAGGTGTTAATCATGGTAACTGGCATTAGACGCAAGGTAAGGTTTATGTTTCTTTAGTGGCATTGTTATGAAGAAATCTAAGTAATGTATGTAAATAGTGATTTTGTAGCTTAAGTGACCTTATTATGCAAAATCACCTAATTATGTATGCATGTACGAGATATGTGTCACTATGGATAAGTCTTGAGTTACATAAGCATTCTTTTATGATATATAATATAAAGAAATGAAATTTTGTACATAAGATAAGTAATGTTTGAAAATGGACATATTAAACCATACTAAACGTAAAAATGCTTAAGTAAGCAAAAAGGTTATTTATGGTAAATTCCTTGATAATGATCATGATATGGTAGAATTAAGTTAGATATGTCAATGTTGAGCTTATATGGCCATATATATGTATATGTAAGAAATTAAATATGGTATTGCCTTAATATGATGTTTACGATCACGATTAAATGATAATTATGCTAATTTTTCGATATGGTCATTTATTGACATTATCACAAGTAAAAGCCACTTTTAAGCTATTTAAGTTAGTGCAACTAAGATAAACATATTTGAAAGCCCATATGCTTAACAACCTAGACGGATAGGTTGACTAGTCAACTAGGTGTATAGTAACAGCTGCTAGGGCATTACGGTGCTATTTGAGGTTTTTGGTTCACGGGTCTACTTTTAATCTGACCCAAAGATTCACATATATTTGATCTTTAGATCCATATTGGTAGATGAACTTCGGGTTCATAAATGGTCATAATGGCCATCATGTTATGTTATGCTCGATCTTTAGATCCACATTAGTAGATGGACCTTTAGGTTTATAAAGGTCATACTGGCCGTCCACCCCCGTTATCCTTAGGACATGTGTTTTGATCATATGGGCGAATAACAATCATATTATGAATTAAATAATAATGTTATTATAAAATGAATTAAAATGATATTATAAAAATATTTATAATGAATTCTTTTTTATGAATGAAATTGCTAAGTTTATTTTTGGAAGGCATAATGTAAGTTTAATGGTATGTTATATGATTTTTATATCATTTCTTAATTAGCGCATGGTTATGTATTATTTTATGCATCATGAACTTTTCATATAGTGATAAATATTGATATTCATTTGATTTATTAATAATAAGGCATAATACATGATTTACTTCAATTTCACCACTAAGCAAAATACTTAGCGCATCGTTTTATTTGTGATGCATAGGTTCTGGAACAATTGAGCCCAAGCCTTGGGACATCTAGACACAGAAGAGAAGGCCAATATCTTGGTATCTTTTTGTTGTATGTAATTAAATTATGGAATGTATAGACATAGTAAAACACTCTTAGTATGGATGTAATTAGTCTTGCGCCTAAAGTGTAATTTTTGTAAATTAAGCTTGTGTATGGTTTGTAAATCTTATTGTAAACTATTTAATACATGCTTGACATGTCTTCCTAAGGTTGAGATTATGTTGCTTTTGAAATGATGTTGGAGTGATCATAAAGATCATAGAGTTGGGGTTAATTGAGAAAATATTATAAATTTTTTTTATTAATGCAGGTTACTATTCAAAATTTTGGGATAGTGCTTGGTACAGCTATTATGTTGTCGAAATTTTGGCATGAGGATTCTTAAATTGAATATGTAACTTAGTTTTTTGAAGAGTTTTTGAAATTACACATTTTTGGAATTAAAGTGTACATGGTTAAATATTTTAAAATAAGATTTATATTATGAGTTTGGATAGCATGTTATGTGTTACACACCTAAATCATGTTAGGTGACCGATCGACGACCAGACCGGGTAAGAGGTGCGCACTTATATAATTTATTTTAATCCAATTCATACCTATATCATGAAACAATCACCCATGTAACCTAATTATAACATCATTCATGCATTACATACACATACACATACAAATTACCCTAATTCTACTTACTCATGCATTCTTGAATTGTTGAAATAAATGAAAATAATGCATAAATCATTGAATACACTTACAATTAGCTCCTTTGTCCTCTCATAAACCTTCTTACACCTTGTCTTTATCCTTCCCTAGCTTGTTTTCAAAATTCACTACAAATATAATAGGTTTTCCATTAGAAAAATTCTTAGAAAATTCCAATCAACTCTAAACTTGAAATTAAAGCAAGAATCATTGAATTAAGCATGTATAATTACCTAGAAAATCATTAAACCCTCAAAATACATAACTTACTAATTTAGGGGTTAGAAACCCTAATTCCTCAATCACCAAATTAACCTCCAATTCTCTTCCTTCTTGACACTTTCACACCAAATTGAAGCTCTAAGCTGGATGAGGATAATTTTTAGGGTATCAATTCAGGTTTAGGAATGCTTAGGGGTTAAAATGAAGAAAAGATAAAAGAGAGGGGACTAGCATCAGCCATGATAAGGAGAGGAGGATGAATGATGGCTTGATCTCATATGGTTACACCACATGAAACCCCTTTTATATTATGTTAGTCTAAGGCCATGATTTTGCCATATGGAAATCCAATGGCTATAATTAATCCACACTAATTTATATCCCTTAAAAATTAAATCTTAGATATTGAGGCTTTAATAAATTCCTCTCTTGGCACCAAAAATTTAGAAATTCCCCAATTAATTAGTCTTGAGAATTTTATAATTTAAAACTAAGAGGAACCTATAACTAATTAATCACAATTTCATTTAATTTAAATAAATTACTTCTTGATGTCAAAAATTTTCAATTTTATTACCATTACCTTATTTTCTTAACCTTCTAATCATGTTATTCCTGAATTTTTCTAAGCACAAATCAGATATTTTATCATTCAGCTTAAACTAAGGTAATATTCTCAAAACACTATCGTAAAAACTTTAATTATATTTTTAACCACTCAAATGACTTTATTTTTACTCTAAACTTCACCCAAAATTATCCTATAATATTCTCTTTTATTCTATCCAGTTAGTCCACCCAAGTCTCCAAAAGCATTATTCACGATCCAATATCACTATTTGCTAGGACCATCTGCCGAACCCCATCCTTTTCACACTTTCATGTTCCCCTCATACTATATTTATGTCTTTCACCCTTCTACCTATTTTCCACTTACTTTTGGACCTTACACCACACTTTTCCAATTTTACCTCCAACAATTTGAGAAATTACAATTTTGCCTTTTTGTCATTTTTTGCTCCGCTGTTCACACCAACCAACTCTACTCGATCCATATGTTCATTTTATTCCCCACTTTCTTTCCAAATTCTAATTCTATCCTTGAGAAATATTAGGCCAAAAGTTGAGGCATGACAATTCTATGTGACACCCTTTATCTAATTCAGCTACCAAACCTAAATAAGAGATGAAACACAACCCTGTTCGTCTTATCCTCAACTTATTAACCCTTATATTCTTTTCATCTTTTTATACTCCTTTGATATCTCAAATGTGTACAAATCTCTTACCACACAACTACCAAGTCATCATTTAAATATAATTAACTCAAAGTTTTGTTCAATGATAATCTGGCAGCATAACAGCTAACTGATCACTCTACCTAAATGAAACCTATGAAATACAACACTTTTATGTCATAACATACTCAATCCACATTATTAGATCTATTTGATCCTCCTACGCATATAATTACCTCATCACATGCATTACATTCACACAATGTCATCATCAAAATGTCTTAATTTTATTCGCATTACAAATATACTGATTTTTACTAAGTAATGACACTATTGTCACCAAAGTTCCAATGTACATTCATACATTTTACCTACATACTTGAACTATCTTGTCACATGCATAGGTCTAGGCCCACTCCCTTACCTATATACATGAGTGCTTGTCTGTATATATAAATTTATACATAACATAACAACATTACCAAAAGTGTAGCTCTTTAATTTGCACTGCTCTGCTTGAGGTTGCTACCTTGACTTGTTATCTACTACCTACGTGTTGCAAAGAATGATGCACTAAGCATAATGCTTAGTGGTGTATTCAATGAAATATGCATTATATGTATATTATCCTTCTCTATTCATGCTCATACAATCATGCACATCACACAATGGATATAATAATCATGCTTAAATAACTAAACCCCATTTTCAATTTAAATATTTAGGATATGTCTTACCATTTTGTTACCTTACCTTTCAATTAATATAGTCTTCACTATTATCTTATCATCCTTATTTATAGTGTTAATTTACATAGACCTCATTTAGTTTACTTCTAGTTATGTATCCATTATCTATATTTATTAGGGTGTAGATTATTATGATTATATTTATATTATAGCCTACAAGATCTTATAATACTTACATGCCTTTTTATTACCAATTTAAATTACTTTGTTGAGAGCCTACTGTACCTAATTTATATCCATACCATTTATTTTATTATTCGTAATTAGATTTCTAGTGAACTAGTTCCCTTACAAGATCTTCCTTAAGCCATATTTTTATTAGTATTAAACTGTTGTCACACTATTTAAGTGTACATTAGTTGTTTTGTTTCATAACCATATCTCATTTAGCCATTTCCTTTCTTTTAGTCTTTCACAATTTATTTAACCATTTTTTAGCCCATATTTAGAAGACATACTCCTGATACTAGATAATGAGATGTATAGGTTGTGCAATAGTATGCATTTTGAACCTACTCTATTATTGCACCAGTGTTATATATAGATATTCGTGCAATGGCCCTGCTGGACCTACACTGCTAATGCGCCAGTGTTAACTAAATGGTTGTGCAATAGCCTTCTTGGACCTACACTGTGGCTGCACCTATGTTAAGAAAGTAATACCACACTATCCTAGCAGCTATTATAATTCCCTAATTGACTGATAAACCTATCCAGTCTAGTTGTCTAACTCATATAGCCTTTAAGTACATATAATCAAAATCATTAACATCTTATTCTTTTTCTTTATTCCACACACACATTCAATTGTATTCCCAGCATACTACAATCCTTATCACGTTATTTGAATTTTTAAGCTATATATTGTTCTTTATAGGTTACATTACATTGTGACTTTATTTCACCTAACTTCATTTTTACTCATTTACGTACTCACTTATCAATTTCAAGTCATTAGATACATTTCCAACATTTCCACACTTATCAAATAATATGTTACATAAACATTCCATCCAATTCCTATCCAATTCTTTAATTATTATATTCCTTATATTTTATGTATCACCATTTCTTTATTTGTCTTTAACAAGGTAAATATAATCACCATTTCTATTAACCATACCATTTTTCCACCTACTTCTATACACTTATATAATTTATTTTAATCCAATTCATACCCATATCAAGTAACAATCACCTATGTAACCTAATTATATCATTCATGCATTATATACATATACATGCATAAATTACCCTAATTCTACTTATTCATGCATTCTTGAATTATTGAAATAAATGAAAATAATTCATAAATCATTGAATACACTTACAATTAGCTCTTTTGGCCTCTTGTAAACCTTCCTACACCTTATCTTTACCTTTCCCTACCTTGTCTTCACAATTCACTATAAACGTAACAGCTTTTCATTAGAAAAATTCATAGAAAATTCCAATTAACTCCAAACTTGAAATTAAATCTAAAATCATTGAATTAAGCATGTCTAATTACCTAGAAAACATTAAACCCTTAAAATACATAACTTACCAATTTAGGGGTTAGAAACCCTAATTCTTCAATCACCAAATTAACCTCCAATTCTCCTCTTTCTTGACACTTTCACACTAAATTAAAGCTTTAGGCTTGATAAAGATTAATTTTAAGGTATCAATTAGTGTTTAGGAATGTTTTTAAGGGTTAAAATGAAGAATAAAACAAAGAGGAAGAGAGAAGGGAGTGGTGTCGGCCATAGTGAGGGGAGGAGGATGGATGATGGCTTGATCTTATATGGTTACACCATACGAAACCCCTTTTATATTCTGTTAATCTAGGGCCATAATTTTTCCATATGGAAATCCAGTGGCTACAATTAATCCACACTAATTTATATCCCTTAAAAATTAAATGTTAGATATTAAGGCTTCAAAAAATTCATTTCTTAGCACCAAAAATTTAGAAATTCCCAAAATAATAAGTCTCGAGAATTTTGTAATTTAAAGCCAAGAGAAACTCGTTGAACTAATTAATCATAGTTTTGTTTAAATTAAATAAATTACTTCTTGATATCAAAAAATTCCAATTTCAATACCATTAGCTTATTTAGAATTCTTGAACTTCTGGTCGTTCTATTCTCAAATTTTTTTTTGGCATAAATTAGATATTTTATCATTTAGCTTAAATTAGGGCATTATTCTTGGGACACCATCATAAAAACTTTAATTACATTTTTAACTACTTAAATGACTTCATTTTTACTCCAAACATCAACCAAAATTACTTATAATATTCTCTTTCATTTTGTCTAAATAGTCTAATCGGGACTTAGAAAGCACTATTCACAATCTGGTGTCACTATTCATTTAAACCATCTCTCGAACCCTATCCTTTTCACACTTTCTATTAGAAGTATGCCCTAGAGCTCATGTAATAAGGTAATATTCATGTATTTAAACCTTATGAAATCATACTATAAGGTATTTCTCTTTATATCATAATCCTTTTATATATTACTTATAATTGTTTACAATGTCTTAAACTATGTTTTAAAGTCCCTGGTATATAATCACAGTGCAAAGGAAATCACGAAGTATTCATGATGTGAGATTCTTATTGCATGCAAATGTGATATACCAAAATATTCCTAATCATAGTATTAATAAGATGGGACATTGTTAATGTGAAAGATTAGCATATGTTATACTTTTTTATTAGATCAAGCAGTAGTTCTCACAAGCTGTAAGCATAGAGATGCTTGGAGTTAACATATGGATGCTTACTTGGGAAGTAAGTACATCAGAGAACCACTATGAGATGTTCATATAGATACTTAATTTATGCCAATGAAAGTATCTCATCATATTAGTGGTGCAAGTAGCTTATACTTGATATGGAGTGACATACTTTTACTTGAACAAGAAGTATACATAGTAAGGTGCTTGGGTATAGCATAACATATTTGAATAGGGTAGTAATCAATAAAGAATTCACCACCCTAGATTACAGTGGAGAGTTTATCTGACATTTCTGATAAGTAACCTATATTTAAGAATCTATGGCCAAAGTAAAGTGCCATGTGTGAATGTGATTCACTAAAGGCATTTTTGGAATAAAGATAAAAATATTTGAATAATACGTTCAGGGCTTAATTAGATATACTTAGTTAAGTTATGAGTTGACACAAGTCTGTACTCAAAACTTGATGAGGTAAAAGATGGTGAAAGGAGTTTATTGCAACGTAACTATATATGGAAGGGTTAAGTCAAACCACTTAACTTTCCAGCACTTGGGTAGTCATGATGCATGCTAGATGCCTCACTTGACTTGTATACAAGTGATATATCAATTAGTAAATTAAAATTGATTTAGTAAGATTGAATCTATAGAGTCCCAATTGGACTAGGACTCTAATTCACTGTGTAATACCAAGTTATTTTAGAAACCTAAAAGGTCGCACACATAAAAGGATTTTAGGGAAGATTCAATGAGATTGAATATTATAATGATATGAGATATCATTAGTAGATGAATTTAGAAGAAGAAATGAGCAAATGGACTTGGGGCTCATTTGCAAATGAAAGGTCCAAAAAATTAGGGTTTTTGGAAAATTAGGGTTTTTTGGACTTGGGCCTTGTTGAGTCTAACTTTTAATTGTTCTCGCATCTAATTTTTTATTAACTTTTAAAAGGTTTAAAATGACTTAAATTAGAGAAATTATTAATCCAAAATGGGGCCTAGGAGTGCAACATAGAATTAATGAAAGTGGGGTTAAAGCAAATTGCACATATGCCTATTAAAAGGCTTATGCGCATAAGACAAAAAGGGGCCCAATTGATGGGTCCATTTTGGTTCAACTTAAGGTAGATTTTAAGTGTTAAAATTTGACCTAAATAGGTTTTATTTATGATATAAAATAAGCCTTATTGTAGTAGCCACCAAAAGGATCTATTCTGCTATAAAATGTCTATAAGAATAATTAAACACAAACGTCTTATTCTTCTTCCTTCATCCACTTATAATTCCTACTAGCACTTGAAATTACAAGTTAAACTTATTGTGTGGATTGCCTTAGAGGTGTTCCTTGAAGAGAATCACTGTGGTTTGTAACAACCCAGTGAGAAGAGCTCACAGAAGGAATTTGTTATCATCCTTTATAGTAAATCATGAAATGCTATTAGATTTAATGTTTATGATGAATTTTAAATTATCCGGGTCTATTATCATTGTTGATTTCTCTCAAATTTTTAATTTTTCTACTGTGTATAATGGAGAAGAACCAACACTAGTATTAGAACCTAGTTCTCAGACGATTTAAATTCAATGGAAATTGTGATTATGATTAATATGCATGATATGCGATATTGTGTATTTTTGGTTAATTTATGTGTTTTAATCTTATTTTGATTGTTCAAGTTTATTTTAATATGAATAACTATGAATTTTATACATGTTAAAGTCAGATTTTTGCTTTTCTATGCATTGAAGTGGCCCGATTGAAGTGGCTCGATTAGCAAGGAGGAAATCCTCTTATGCACATAAAGGGTCTATATGCATAGGGAGGATAACTATTTTTAATTTTATGTGCATAATTCGATTAAATTGATTTTTGAATGATTTAATCTAGTATATAATGAATTAAAATCTGATTTTAATTCAGATTATATGTGCATAAAAATTAAAAATTAAAATATTTTAGAAAATGATTAAATCGAACTCTACTGTTAAAACTATTTTAGCCGAATTGGTCACATATGATGT
>CANXYI011758756.1:0-15201 GCA_948208565.1 Hura crepitans
TTAATTGTGGACATATTTTTGCTTGTTGAATTCACCACTAAGTATTTTTATACTCAGTGTACCTGTTTCGATATGCAGGTATCCAAAATAGGGATGTCACCTTGTAAAGCATGTAGTGGAGTTTAGAGGTTATATATGAGAAGGTTGATAATGTATTATGAGTAGATTTTGCACTCTATATACTTAGGTGGTGAATGGGTGTGATGTATATAAGGAACACAGAGTAGTATTCATTTATAATAGACTCTATTGTAATTATTCATGTGATGGTTTCTTTTATGAATGTGTGCTCTATGATGATGCTTGTGAGCCTAAAGCTCTATGTATTTTTCATTGTTGCCTAAGGCTTGTGATTGTTGTGTGATAGATGATATTGAAAGAATGATAATTGGGTGGACCAAAAGGGTCTAGGATATGTTACATATGACATAGAAGTTTTTATAGGTAGAAGAGAATTTTAAGATAGTAACCTAGGCAGCCATTATGCTTCCGGATTTTTTTAGATAATATCGAGCTGTGTTGAAATCCTTTTGAAATAGACTGAATAGGAGAATATAAACTTAAATGGACTATAAAAACTAAACGGACTGAATTTGGAATTAGATAGAGTTGTCTAGTGCAATATAAGTGAAAGTTAAACGAATAAAGATGGGAGAAATTTTAGAATGGATGACCTAGTGTGAAGTGCACTACTTATTAGGTTTCTTTGGGAATATAGAAGAGGGTGTTACATTTTATGGTATCAAAGCATAGGTTAATATTCATGGGCTAAGTACATGAGTGCAAATGTCTTAGTTTCAAATTCCTCTGAACTGTTACACTGCCCGAGGCTGAGAAGGAAAAGTCTTTTATAATACAGAAATGATTGGTTAAGTTACCTGAAGGAAGGGCTAAGGAACCAATTTGTTTTGTAACCATAGCTATATAGGGAGTAGGCTATGTATGAGTACATGAACCTAGTAATGTTACACAACAACCAAAGTCACAAATGACTGGTTAATAGTAGGCAAGAGTAATCCCTATCCTGGTACACTAAGAAGTAGTACACGAAAGGATCTTACCAAATTCTTGAAGTACGTTGAGGAGATTATTTTCAATGATATATATAGAATCTAAGAGATTCTTTATAGGATTGAATATAAGGGTCAAGGGAAAACTAAAAGAGAGCAGTCTAGTGCTAGTTAGGGTACTAGAATTAAGGCTTGTGCTTCAGTTAGTCAGTGTGCTGTAAGAGCTAGAGGAGAGGCTGCATCACCATAGGTTATAATTGGTATTTTGTTTATCTAATGTCTTAGTCTTGGCTTTGATAGACCCTAGTTTAATACCCTTCTATGTATGTATTGGACAAACTTAGAATAGGCAATTAGAGCCTGAGTGTGTTAATGTAGACAATAGAGTTAGCAACCCTATAGAGGAGATGCCCTCTAGTGATTTAAGGGCATAAATTGTTGCTGATTTGATTGAATTACATTTTAATGGGTTAATGCAATTCTGGGAATGGATCAGCTTGTTGAGTATTAGGCTATGGCTGATTGTGAATATAAAAAGTTGACCCTCTAGATTGTAAGGGGACTAATAGGGATGGTGGATGGTGAGAGGAACCTTTTAGACAATCTTATATTTGTTATTAAACTATAATAACTCCTTTAGAAGGGGTAAGGCATGTTTGGCCTATTCTATGGATTTAAATGTTTTTACTCTAATCTACCATGTATTACAATTGTAATTGAGTTTTTGATTCATTTCCTGATGAGCTACTACGCTTACCACCTCAGAGGGAACTAGATTTTTGAAATTGAGGTATATTTTGGTATTATTTTGGAATTTATTGCTCTTGAAGGAATGTCACCTACTGAAATAAAAGACTAGAGAGTACAATTATAAGAGCTATTTGATGTAAGTCTTATCAGACCCAGTGTAATTCCTAAGGAGTGCTTATGCTATTGGTATAAAAGAAAGGCAAGTCGCTCAGGTTATGTATTGCTTTATAGATAGCTGAACAGAGAGATTGTGAAGAATAAGCATCCCCTACTAAGATGGATGATCTCTTCGATTAGTTGAGAGGGGTTGGTATATTTTCTAAAATTGATTTGAGATCTGGATAATATAAGCTGAGGATTTAAAAAGCTGATGTTGCTAAAATTGCTCTCATAACTCGATACAGGCATTCTAAGTTCTTAATGATGCCATTGGGGCTCATTAATGCCTTAGTAGCTTTTATAGATTTCAATGAATAGAGCTTGTCAACCTTATCTAAATAAGTTGTAGTGGTGTTCATAGATGATATCCTAGTGTACTCTAAAAACTAGGAAGAGTATAAACAGCACTTGTGGGTTGTGTCATAGACATTAAAAGGGAGAAAGTTGTATACCAAGCTTAGTAAGTGTGAGTTCTAGCTGAGTAAAATGTCTTCTCTAAGCTATATAATTCCAGTAGAGGGAATCAAAGATGATCCTAGTAAGGTAAAGGCAGTGCTAGAAATGGAAACCACATGGGAATGTAATTGAGGTGAGGAATTTCTAAGCTTAGTTTATATTACAAAAGACTTGTAAAAGGACTTCCATTATTACCACTCCTTTAACTTGATAGGTTAGGATAATGTGTGAGATTTGATTGAAATGATAAGTGTCAAGCTAATTGTGAGCAATTGAAGAAAATGTTGATAGAGATTTCTATCCTAATTCAATTTAAATAGGGTAAGGACTCTATTATGTATAGTGATGTTTTACTGAATGGTTTAGAATGTGTGTTGATGTAGGATAGAAAAGTAGTGGCTTATGCTTCAAGAAAGTTAAAGCCTTAAGAGAGAATTATCTTATCCATGATTTAGAGTTAGCTAATATTGTATTTGTTTTGAAAATATGAAGGCATTATCCATATAAAGAGAGATATTGCTTATGTACAGATTATAAGAGCCCGAAATATCTCCTTACTTAAGAGAAGCTGAACCTAAGATAAAAAAGCTGGGTAGAGTTGATTCAGGATTATGATTGCCTGATTGACTACCCACCAGGGAAAAGCAATGTGATGGAAGATGCTACAAATAGGAAATTTGTGATAACCCTAAAAAGTATGAATGATAGTTATAGTACGCTTCAAGAAATGCTGCGTTGGTTAAGTTATGGATAAATCCAAATTATTGATAGCGGATTAAGGAAAAATAGATGGAAGAGGAACAATTGGTTTAGATGGAAAGTAGGGTTAAAGAGTGAAAGACTATAGGGTTTAAGTTGATAGAGGGAGGATAATTGTGTTATCAAAATAAATCATGTGTACCTCATACGGACGACCTGGGGTTGTAGATATTTAAGGAGACACATGAGGCTCCTTATTTTATGCATCTTGGGAGGAAAAATTTGAACTTAAAATTTTATTATTTAGAGGTTTGTTATGAAAAAAGATGTGACATAATATGATGCCAAGTGTTAGATATGCCAGCAAGTGGAAGCTAAGCATTAGGTTCCTTCTGGATTGTTGTATCCTATAGCTATACCAAAGTGAAAATGAGAAAAGCTAACCCTGAGTTTTGTGATGGGTTTACTTTTGGCAAGAAGTAAATTCAATGTTGCATGGATAATTGTTGATAGATTGACAAAGATAGTTCAAGTTACTCGGTTAAGATGGATTAGTCTTTAGAGAGGCTAGCTAGACTGTACAAGGATGAGATTGTCAAATGCCTTAGTGTGTTAGTGACTATTATTTTTGACAAGTATCTTTATTTTACTTCTAGATTTTTGGAAGGAGTTATAAGTAGCTTTAGGCACCAGACTAAGCTATAACATAGCTTTTGATCCTCAGTTTGATGGATAGTCAGAGAGTGTGGTATAGATGTTTGAAAATATGTTATGAGATTGTGCTATTAAGCTTATGGGTAACTGGGATCTATACTTGTCTTGGCAGAGGTTGCCTATAATAATAGTTACCTATCTAACTTAGGGGATGGACCTATATAAGGCATTATATGATAGACGATGCAAGACTCCTTTGTGTTGAAGTGAAGTTAAAGAGAGAAAATCTCCAGTGTAGATTTGATTAAAGAGGCTAGAGAAAAAAGTGAACTTAATCAGAGCAAGGCTAAAGCTAGCTGTGGTTAGACAAGAACCATATATTGATTTGAAATAGAGAGATACTGAACATATAGTTGGGAAAAAAAGGTGCTTCTAGGGTTTCTCCAGAGAGAAAGGAGCAGAGGTTTGGGAAAAAGGGGAACTGAGTTCTAAGTTCATAAGACCATATAAAAGTATAGATAAGGTCAGACCTCTAGTATACATATTTGTACTACCACCTGAGCTATAATAGATCTATAATGCTTTCCTATGTTTTTATGCTCAAGAGGTATAAGTTGGATCCATCATATGTGATTTTGATAATAGATACTAAGGTATGGCCAGATTTAAGTTATGAGGAGGAACCGATATCGAATATGGCTCATGAAACAAAATAGTTGAAGAATGAGTTCATACCACTATAACAGTGCTATAGAGTTATCAAAATACAAAGGAAGTTACCTGAGAGCTAGATGAGCAAATGAGAGTTCAGTATCCTTATTTATTTGCTCTAGGTAATTTCGAGGATGAAATTTTCTTAAGAGGGGAAAAATGTAACGTTTGTGTTATGAGGCTTTATGAATAGTGCCACTAGGTCTGTGAAGTGTGCTTGGGGTGCTAGATCACTTGCACATAAATCAAGGTAGTGGCATCAATCATGAAACTTTAAGGGCCTTTAATATGATGAAAAGAGCAAATTTTAAAAATTTAGTAGAACCAATAATTTATTTTGGACTTAAGCTACCTTCGGTGCAATAAAATTTTAACTTGCCAGGATGTGCCCGAATGGACTTGAAAATAGTGGACTCTTAAGCTCAAAAATTACACTAAGTCCACTAGTGAAAGAATTTTTGAAAACTGAGGTCATTAGCAAATTCTCATAATTTTTTAGGTTAGCACACAAATCAAGGTGGTCTAAAAACTACCACATCAATGGAATTTGGCCATAAAAATTAATGAGCAAGTAGAGGGGATTAAAATATGAATTTTAAAACAAATGATGTAATTTTTTGGGGTCTGTGTGAATTTTGGTGAATTTTTTAAGTTTGCTAAAAAATCGAGTCGTTTCGGGATAGCTCAAGTGGTTGTGGGACCTACCCACACCTGGATAGCTGGCCTAAGGGCCATGCTGAGTGTGTATGGTGGTTGATAAGTGGATTTTTCCACTAAATAAAAGGGGAAAGTTTTCCTCCTTTTTTGCCCAAAGAATGATGCCATAATAGGCTTGGAAAGGGATTCTCATCTTCTTCCTTTAACAAATCTATAAATTCTAGGTTTTTAAATTCAATTCCAGTTATTAAGGACCTAAGGGAAAATGAATCATGGAAAAGGAGTCTCTAGGAATTAAGTAAAATTCATCAAAGTTTACTAGTCAGAGACAATCTAGCAAGGTACCATGAGTGAGTTTTCTTGCCTTTTTCTTTCATTTTCTTATGGTTTCTTAGTTAGAAATGGTTCCTTGATGTGCCTAACATCTGTGGGGATATGTTTGACTTTGGTTTGACGTGAAATAAGGCAAGGAAAGGCTTGAAGGAAGGTTGGGAATTCACTTTGAGGGGCAGGATAGCTTGTGGAAGTGAAGGTTCAAGTTATCTTTTTAACTGGTAAGTGAATTCCAACAATTTTCTCATGTCTTTTAATATTTATGGGGCCTGGAATGTGGTTTAGAAGTATGACATGTTTAGGTACTTTAAGGTTTTAAAGAAATCTTTTGAGTGAAAGAAGAAATTAGACACGAAAATAGGTAAAGTATGATGAATATATTAGTTAGCTGAGAGCTTTTGCTTGGGTAAGGGATGGTTTAGTTATTGAATTTTATGAATACCAAATGAAAATTGATGTCTAAGGCATGTGATTGTATGTGTGTATGTGTAGTTATTATTTTAACATATGCAAGAATAGAAATATTTAGGAATTAATGGGAAAGTACAAGTATGGCATGAGGCATGTGTGTGTGGCCAAGAACTATCTTATACTTGTGTATGTGGATGGCTTGTTTAGTGTGATCTTAAGGTGTGTTTAAGGTTGATAACATAGATACATTAAGCCTATAATGCATAAATCATGAATTCAATATATAATGAGTTTGAATAATACATGGGAAGCTAGGTATGGCCAAAACATAAATTGGGCCTTTGTTATGGTATGTGGCTTGGAAATGTAAAGGTATGTGTCTAAATGTACTTATGCTATGGATAAGTAGGTGATTGTATGACAAATACTATGAAAATGCATGGCTAAGGCAAGTGACTAGTTATGCCTAAAAGCTAGTGTAATGTTATTGGCATAAAAAAGGGGATAACATAGGTATAATGTCATATGTACTAATGTATGATCATGTGAGCATGAGTAGCTTATAGGAATCATGGCATGAAAGTAAATAAAATCTATACCTTTGGTGGACATATAACATAGTCAAGAAATGGCATGTAAAATGATACCAAACTTGGTTTGAAAGGATGCATGAAAATTGGGATATAATGTGCCTTTAAAGGGCTATAACTTGAGACTAAATAAGTTGCCTAAAATTTATGCCTTGAGGGCTATTATGTATGATTATGTGTAATAGCTTCTGAGCTTATGTTTTGGCCTTGTAAATGGCCTAGTATATGTTGGCTTTGGGCCTATGGAATGTATGAATTTGTTGTTGAAAACTGCATTGTAATTAGACCTAAGATGGTCCCAAAAATGAACCTTGAAAAGTGGTCGAAAGGACTTATAACTATCTAGTTGACTTATACCTGAACCAAAAATGTCACTGGACCAAAAAATGTTAAATTCATGAGAAATAATGTTATGATAAATTGAGACATATTAATCCTTGTATATTTATGATAATAGAACTTAAAATTATTTTAGGGATTTTACCTGAAAGAGCCAAAATGTGGCTATATTAGACTAGTTGAAAAATAAACTATGTAATAAAATTTATAGCTGTCAGTTATTGCAACTTAAATATAATAAGAACACTATTGGTCAATAAATGGAATTAAAATGAGATAATTAGACCACTAGTGAGACACCCACTAGATGAGTTAATCAATCAACTTAAGGTTTTAGCAGCTTCTAGTTTTATAATGTTCAGGCAATGATACTCATTATGGCTGGAGAGACTTATAGGCTAATCTCTATTGTGTCACGTAGTTGTTAATATTCTTTATGGCTAGGGAGGCCTACGGGTTGATCTCTATTATGTCACATTGCTGATGATGATTAATTGTGGCTGGGAAGGCCTATAGGCTGATCTCTATTATGTCACATAGATATTGAGATTTTATTTGTTGCTGGGGAGGCTAATGGGTTGATCTCTATTATGTGACATAGATTGATGTTATTTATTTGTGGCTAGAGAGGCTACAGGCTGATCTCCATTATGTCACATATGTTGGTGTAGCAGCATAGGTTTAGAATGGGGACCACTGCACCAATTTATTTTTCCCTCTAGATCTAGTATTTGTCAGCGATTTCTCCTATGTTGGGCTAGCTAGAATAATTAAATAAGATGAATAAATCCATATATGACTATGAAACTTGATACAGGGGCATTTTGGTAATTTTTCCATTGATAATGAATAAAGACTTAAAATGTTTTAGTTGTACATCGAATAAGTAATATGAATCAACACATAGATTATATGGCTTGTAATAATCAATTGGATAATTTATAGATATAAACTCCCTAGGGGTAAAATGGTAATTTTGCATGCTAGAGTTATAAATTGAACTTGGGATATCAATATAAGATGGAAAAAGAGGTATAATGCATGGTTTAACTATGGACATGTTTTTAATGGTTGAATTCACCACTGAGTATTTTTATACTCAGTGTACCTATTTTAATGCTTTGGTGCCCAAAATAGTGATGTTACCTCATAAAGCATGCAATAGAGTTCAAAAGTCATATTGAGAAGGTTGATCATGTATTATAAGTAGATTTTACACTCTATGTACTTAGGTGGGTAATAGGTGTGATGTATATAAGGGACACAGAGTAGTATTCAATTATAATAGGCTATGTTGTAATTATTTATGTGATGGTTTCTTTCATGAATGTGTGCTCTGTAATGATGCTTGTGAGCCTGAGGCTCTACGTATTTTTCATTATGGCCTAAGGCCTATAATTGTTGTGTGATAGATGATGTTGATAGAATGATATTTGGGGGGACCAAAAGGGTCGAGGAGATGTGACATGTGACATAAATGTGTTTTCAGGTAGAAGAAAATTTTACGATAGTTACCTAAGTAGCCATTATACTGCTGGATTTTTTAAAATAATATTATGCTGTGTTGAAATCCTTCTAAAATAGCCTAAATAAGAGAATATAAACTTAAAAAAACTATAAAAACTAACCAGACTAAATTTAGAATCAAACAGAGTTTTCTAATGCAGTATAAGTAAAAGTTAAATGAATAAGAATGGGAGAAATTTTAGGATAGGTGACTTAGTGGGAAGTGCACTACTTATTAAGTTTCTTCAAGAATCTAGTAGGGGGTGTTACACTTTACCTTTATAATGAGAGATTTTTTTATTTATATTGACCATAAAAGTTTAAAGTATCTACCAACATAGAAAGAAATGAATCTCAAGTACAGAAAATAGATATAATTGATTAAAGATTATGAATGAATTATTGATTACCATATAGGAAAATTAAATATAGTTATAGATACACTTAGTCACAAGTTCTTGGTAAGTTTCAAACTTCAAGCAAGTTAAATCTTTGCTAAATTCTTAAGTGGATAATATTTGAATTTTTTAGTATTGTATGAAAAACTATCACTTGAAAATGTAGCCTTGAGGGTAATAAACACACATTTATCTGTAACAAGTGATGGAGCCAAAATAACTGAATTAAAAATTTGGCCTAATTTACAATAGCAAGTGGTAGAGGCATAAAAGCATGGTGATAAAATGCAATAGTTAATGAGGCAAGTGAAGAGGAAAGAAAAGGCAATGTGTATCAACAGAGGATGGATGCATGTTTTATAAGAAAAGAATATGTGTACTCGACGTTGGTAATATAAGATAGAATATCATGCAGGAGGCTCATAGCAGTGCATATGCTATGCATCTAAACAACACCAAAATGTACTAGAATTTAAAGTGTCACTACTAATAGCCTAGAGTGAAGAGAGATATTGCAAAGTTATCCAAATGCCTCACATGTTAACAAGTGAAAGTTGAACATGAACTACCATATAAATTACTTTAACTAATTCAGATTCCAGAGTGGAAGTGGAACTATATTATAATGGACTTTGTATCTAGATAATCTATGACTAGGAAAAAATGTAACACAGTTTGGGTCATAATTATCATGCCTTGAATTTTGGTTTGATTTCTTATAGGGTTAAAATAGGAACTATAAGAAAAAGTCGGACATGAAATTGATGTATGGATCGAGTAAAGTCAGCTAGTTTGAGCAACGGAATGAAAAATGACAAAAGGTAAAATGGTAATTATGTCAAAAGCCTAAGGATAAAATGGAAAAGTCATTATTCATGGCTAAAAATTTGAGAGAGACATATATGAGTAATTAGGAAGTGACATATGGCATGGTAATAATGCAAAAATGTGAGAAACATAAGGTTCAAAAGTGAGCCCTAGTGAATGGTGGCACCTGAGCAATGAATAGTGCCCTTTGGCCAAATAGAGCTAACTTGACCAAAAATTAGTATTAATTATAAGATGTATTGTGGTGAAATTTGAGAAGCATTTGAGGTCACATAAAGGGTTGAAAGTTGAAAACAAAAACTAGATTATAGTGTAATGTGAATAGTAAATCATTTAAAGCTGAATGGAAAAACTTGGAAAAGTGCTAAAAAAACTCCAAAAATGGCACATCTTGATACTAAAAAATTCCAAGGAATTCAAAAATTAGAGAGTTGGAATATTCTGAACGTGGGAACCAGTAGAAAAAATTTAGGGAAATAAATTTATCAAATGAATATTTATGAGAAAAATGGCGGGATTTTTGTAAGGATTAATATCCACCCTTGGATTAAATAGTACCAAGATGATCTTACCCAACCAAGTGTGTCTAACATGTGTCATAAATGATAAATATGACATAAATATTAAAGAAGATATTTTAACCCACATAATTCTTAACCATTGAGTTAATTAACCATCTAAATCATAGCCATCCATTTGTAACTATAAGAAGGGGTTTGTTAATTAAAATAAAGGTACACAAAATGAGAGAATTTCATCCTCCATCTCCTCCTTAAGTGGTTGAAACATTCTCTTCTCCGTTTTCCATTTTCTTTCATCATATATTACCATGTAAATAACAAGTATTATACAAAAAAGGTGCCCTCTTTACTTAGTGTATTAGTCCTCCAAAAATTCATGGGGGAGAAGAGACTTAAAGAAAGAAAAAAAAGAAAGATAGGGTTGAAATCCTTCAAAGGTTGGAAAGTTAATCTTTAAACCAATTTATTTATATAGGATTATTTGAGGTTTAGTTCAATGTTTATGGAATTATGTTGAGATTATAGTTATAATGACAAATTTAATGGATTTTATGTCAGGAAATAGTTATAGAGATTGATGGAACTTGAGGCAATTTTATGATCGAATGATAAAATTAAGAACAAAGAAAAGGAGTTTGGGTGGATTTAGGCATCTAATAAGGTATGAGTATTCTAAATTTTGGTTTCAGTATATTATACTTTATATAAAGTATAACTTTTTTTTATGTGTGTCATTGAATATATGAAAGTGATAGATGAGAATTGTTATCATACATAACTTGGATGTTTAAAAGTGGGAAAATCATGAAAATAAAGCTTAAACTATTAAACACTCCATAGGCCGAAGCATGTGTATAGTTGAATGAGAGAGAAATTTTAGCATTATGGCATAATTATATGTTGGTTAACATAATAACTATGATTATAATTTCATTAAATGGTATAGGAATAATTATTTAATATGTATAAGAAATTCTATAATAGAAACCAAATTTCAATATGTTATGGAATTAGATGATATACATGTAAATGTTATAAAATATTAGGTGTTAAAATGAGTAATAAACAAGTAGTATATGCATATAGTTAAAGACTTACAATTTTAGAGTAAAATTTTTCTATGGCCGAAATTAAGGTATAGGTATTAGTAGAAATTTTGGCAAGAAATATGTAAGTTAAACATATAGGGTTAGTCAAAAAGGATAGAAAGACAAATTAAGAATTACAACAGCATAGAAAAAAAAATGAAGTGTGATGAAAGAATATGGCATAAAAGCCTATATAAGAAAGATAGTTACCATATGATGAAAAAATTGGTTAATTATATGTATATGATTCAAAGATATAGATAATATGAGATTTAATGGACATTAAAAATTTTTGGGCTAAATAAATATCTAGAAGATTAATAGGTTACATAAATAAAATAAAATTAGGAAGACAAGGACACATGAAAAATATTAAATTAAATTAATGAGTATAGTTTAAATGCTTAAAGAAAAGGATACTTAAGTATATAAATATATATACAAGTAAGTAAATATACATAATTAAATTAATTATATGGGAATAAAGGATATACATACATACATACATACATACATATGTGTGTGTGTGTGTGTGTAAGGGAATAAAGGATTTCATGAATAAATTAATTAAGAATGGAGTAGGGTTAATTTTGTAAATACAAAAAAAAATTAAAGATTAATTAAGTGAAAAGAATAAATAAAGATTTTACGAGTATACGAAATTAAGTAGGTATTTTAATTAATAATGATACATATTAAGGAAATTTTGAATATACAAATATATAAGTTGGTAAATACATTTAGATAAAAGAAATTAATTATAAGGATTAAAGGAAAATATAAAGTTTACATATATAAATAGATGACCAAGAATTTGATATACTAATAAAAATAATCATAATAAGAATAGTATCAAAGAAATGAAAATAAAATGAATTAGATAAATTGTATATTTTGAAATTTAAATTGAGATAGGGCATGGCAATTACTTAATAAAAATTAAAGTGAAACTAATTAAGTAAAGGAAAGGAACTATATAGTTTAATTAAGTAAAATAAAAATACATATTTGCATATAACTATTACATTTCCCAATTCTTAAATGTTAATGATAATAAAGTCATAAAAAATAATAATTGTATTCTAAATGAACAAAAATTACTAATTAAATATTTGAATATTATGAAGAGAAGAAATTTATGGAAATAAAGGATATGTAATGCAAAGAAATAGAAGCATTAGAAGAACTACTTAAATTATATATGTAAGATAAGATAAGTAGCATAAATTAATATATAGTTAAATAAACAACAAATGAGAATGCATAAAAGCTTTACACATATGTGTATATTATGGAGATGCAATGTGGAAGTGGATTTAAATGTGGTCTAAATTCTTATAATGTTTATCAAAATGAAACATGATTGGAAAGTGAGACATAATGAGAAATGATAATAGCCCATCTGAATAGAGGACTTAGACTAGATAGGTTTACTAGTCAACTAAGGATTTAAAAATTGCTATGGCACTACGATGTCCTTTTTCATGCTAGTGCAGCAGCTATTGATGTCCACGAGGGCCATTACACATTTATTGATTATTGATATACTTTTATGTAGGTGTAGCCGATGTTGAGGTCTATAACATCACTGCACAGTTTCATGTGAGTGTAGCCTCTGTTGATGTCTTTAAAGGCCACTGCACACTTTCATGCTAGTGCAACAACTAGAGAGGTCTAAAATGTGGGCCACTCTATAGGGTTGAGATCCCGTTATCTAGTATTAGGAATTGAGTTTGTCAAGTATGGGCTAAGAGAACTAATATGTGAATTAAAAAAATTGAATGACTTAAAGATAATTTAATACATATAAAAAAGAATTAGGAAATGAATATTATGGTTATAAATTGTAGGTAGTGACCTTAAATAAATTATATGTAACTATAATAAATCATATCATTGCATATGAATTGTACGAATAGAGAACTTTAAAATAAGTGTATTGTTATATAAGATTTCATTAGAAACTCCAATAAGTTAAGAACACTACAAGTAAATTGTTATAAGCTACATGACTTAAATGCATGTTCCAAGATAATAAGGAACTAAGATTATTATACAAACTAAAAATAATAAGTAAAATGAGGATTAAAGACTAGTAATTATAACAAAAGAGTATGATATGAAAAGGCAAAAGATTATGGGAATACAATGAACGGTATTTGAATTTATAATCATAATTGTTGTATAATTAGATATAAAATGTTATTATTAAAAGTAATAGTAATCTAAGGGAAATTGTATTTATGCACATCATATGCATAAGTTTGAAGAAGACATGTATAAAACTAAAGAAATTAAATAAAACATGAATACATGACTTAATAGTAAAATGAATCACAAGTTTTATAAAATTAGAATACACCACTAAGCAACTTTTATCACTGTATTGGTTTTTGCTAATGTGTAGGTAATAAGTTGAATTAGGCAAAATAGTAAATCAAGTCCTAGCAATGATAGAGATGCTTGGATGAAACTTATAGGTAAGGGGAGTCCACCATAAGGATTATTTGGCTATGAAATATGTTACTACATTTTTAGTAAATATTAAATACATATAATTGTATATAAGTGAATGTTAACTACAGAGTGTATTTGATATCAATTATGCTAAGAACTATTGTACTAATGAAATAATAATAGTCTTAATGTATTACATATGTGTTACTATATGAGTTAATTGCAAATACATAATTAAAGAGATTTTTTGAAGGGTATGCAAGATACAGTAATTAAATGAATGGAACATATGTTACAAGTGAGTAATAGTGACCAAACCAAACATGTGACATCATGTACTTGAGTTAGTTTACCGGGTGAGTTTAAGTGTTTCACATTTAGTGGTACCAAAATATGTTTAGTCATTTTTGGGTGTTACATTGTTGCATATATGTTTGATACATATGTGTCCATGTGCACTACATCATGACCAAGTTACTGGGACATCAACAAAGATTCACTCGCCCACCAATTTGGAAATCTTATAAAGATGCATGTATGTGTTAGACACCTATAATAGTTAAAGACCTATGAGTAAACATAAAAGCTTGTGAGGTTTGATTATCACTAATAAAGATAGATAATAAGGAAGATAGAATGAATCGGGCTAAAAACTAAACGAAGTAGATGAATAAAAATAATATATATTATTATAGAATGGATACTATAAGGGATAAGCTATAGAGATTATAAATAGAAAGAAATCAAAAGAGTTGTAGAAAAGGACCGAGAAAGTATATGGACTATAGGGAAATAAGGTAATGTGATCTAAGTTTGAAGTAAAGATATAACCTAAAATAGAAATGTTTACAAGATCAAGAGATGCCATACATATAATGAATGTTTTGTGATGGTAGAAAATTACAGGAATATATTAGAATGGACCAGTGAAGGATAAGGAATGAGAGGTGGATGAACATTGTGTAAAGAAGTAATATTCAAGAATATTAGAGTTAATACTTCTAATGTACCTATCAATTTTTCCTAATATCAAAGGCCATTCTCATTACCATGATACATAAGGATTAGGTTATACATGATCTCATATGATCATCATCATGAAAACATGCATCATTATATTGCATCATTATGATTAATTTACATCATCATATATGCATCATCATCGTCCAATCATATACACATGCATATTGCCCTGATTAAAAGAGAAAATTGACAAATCGCATCCATATGAGTGAAATTTTTAGGATGAAGATTATGATGGTGAAGGATAGATTATGAGAAAGAGAAGAGTTATAGATAAGAGTGAAATTGGGAAAAAATAGTATTTGTAGCCTTTATGAACAGTCTCAAAATGGAAACCTACTAGCAAAATTTTGAGGACAAAATTTCCTAAGAGGGGAAGAATTGTCATGCCTTGACTTTCAATCTAATTTTTTGTAAGGTTAGAATGAGAATTAGAAGAAAAAATGGGAAATAAAATGGAAGTACAAATCAAGTAGAGCCAATTGGTGTGAGCAACGAAGCGAAAAACAACTAAAGGGTAAAATGGTAATTACGTTGAAAGGCCAAGGGTAAAATGGGAGATTCATTATTCATGGTTAAAAGATGAGAGAGACACATAGGAGTAATGAAAA
>CANXYI011759033.1:0-19204 GCA_948208565.1 Hura crepitans
ATTCAATATGTTTGATATTCAATAAATAAAAATAATAATTTTTATTTATGATTCGATAATTCGTATTACTAAATGCATAGAACAATCATGTTCTAAAATCAAAACGTCAACGAGTTTTTTTGTGACACAATCCCGATTATCTCGCAACAAAAACAATCTTTGTTTTTTTGATGGAAAATTTAAAAATTCTCAAAATACAAAAAAAAAAATAAATAAATAAAAAACCAAACGGGGTTATTGATCATCCAATCCATTGTTGCTCTTTCCTCTTCTCTCTCTCTCTAGCTGTCTCTCTGTTGTCTTCTCTCTTTTTAAGTTATAGTCTTCTTGTGCTTAAGCTTAAGCTTAAAAATAGGGGGCTTCTCTGTTTCTCTCTCTGAAAAACTGCTCCTTTTCTCTTCAAAAACCCTTAAGCATCACTCTAAACCCTACCCATTTACCTCAGATCTAAATTTTGCGTTGTGCCCATTACTCACTTCCATGAAAGAGTGAAGAATTTAAGATAGTATAAATGTCTAATTCCGACCCCAAAACCCGAGCTAAGCCCGGTCCTTGGCCTCCAGTGCCTGAATCCTCCCCATTGCCGCCTTCTTCTTGGGCTAAGCGAACTGGGTTTCGACCCAAGTTCTCCGGTGAGACCAATGCTAGTGATTCCGGTCAGATTTCCCTTCCTCCGAGGTCCAGAGAGCAGCCCGATAACCAACCTGATCTTGAAGCCGGTCGGGTGAGACCAACACAGGCAACCGCCGTTGCTGCTGCTACTACTACTACGACACCATCTCCGGCTGCCGTAAATGGCACTGGAACTGGGGTTCCGGCAGATAACAAAGATCAGTCAGTTAAGAGAAGGAGGGATTCGGATGGTGGTGGGGCTCCGAAAAAAGAGTCGGGTCATGGAGCTAATGAGCGGGGTCCAGCTGCGCCCTCGGAGAGTACGAGAAGAGCAGCCAGGAATGAGGAAGCGGTTGATGTGCTGCCTCGGACTGTGGAGGATGATGGGTTTGTGGGAAGGCATTCGCATATGAAGTATGAGCTTAGAGACACTCCTGGGCTTGGTAAGTTCAAGTTTTTTCATTGGTTAGTTGGTGCTTGAGAGAAACTAGCGAAAAAGAACACCTTTTACTGTTTTAACTTTGTAATTCGATTTCTTTTCTCTATCATGTATATGTATAATTTGTTAATTTTATAAATCTTACTTAGGTGTTTGAGTTTGGGTAAGAGCTAAACAAAGCAGTCTGTTTTGGTTTTTGTTGATATTTTAAACTGGTTTATGTTTTTCCTGTTATGAAGGCTGAAGTTTGACTTGTTTTGAGATATTTTGAGCGTCAACAATTTTTAATTTTGACATAAATGGTGACTCTGTTTGCTGAATTTATGATGCAATTTCTTTTCTTCTTTTGGTTTATAGGTGATATTGAGATACTACGTCCGTGCTTTTTGTTTATGTTTGTTGTCATTTTAAATTATCTGTCATTATTTTTTATTGTTGGATATTGACATATGGAAATGATCTATTTTTTATTATTAGTTATGTTGATAATTCATAAGATTTTGTTTGTCCATATGATTGTCAGGAGTAGACGTTTTAAGGTTAAATTTTTTTTTTCATTGGTTTTCTGGATACATGTAAATTTGCTTATCTTTGCTGTGTAATGTTTCAGTTCCCATTGGTCTATATGGGTTCCAGCATTACCTTTCGATGTTAGGTTCATTGATTCTCATTCCACTCCTCATAGTTCCTGCAATGGGTGGCTCTTATGTGAGTAGTTGCGAATTATTTTCCCTTCGTTTTTTTTTTTCGTGTGACAATTTGTTGTCTGATTTAGCATATGTGTGAACAGTTTGATTTCATTGGACTTAGTTTGGTGTAGGAGGATACTGCGATGGTGTTGTCAACAGTGCTGTTTGTTTCTGGGGTGACCACACTTTTGCATACATCTTTTGGATCAAGGTTGCCCTTGATACAAGGGCCTTCATTTGTTTACCTTGCCCCAGCATTAGCAATAATACATTCCTCAGAGTTCCAGGCATTAAGCGGAAATGTGAGTTTCTTTTTCTCAGGTTGTTGTTTATTTATATATACAAGCAACTGGCATTTTTTATGCCTGTCACCACCAGAACAGTGGATAAAAATATGAACTTGTAAAGTTCCTGTTACAATTACTATGCCAATACACACTTGCAGAGTCATCAGAGTAGGTTAATTTGATATGAAAATTCTCAAGTCTTTTAGTTTCATATATCTCAGTATAGGATACTTCAGTGTGGCAAACATAGTAGGCTGCTCGATTATTTTTGCTTGCTTTAGTAGTTACATTTCATTGCTATAAAAATTGATCTTGATATTTAGAGCTTTGTGGTGATACTTGCATTGTATGTCAGATAATTGATATTGTATTTTATAATTTTAATTAATTAATTTCCTCAGTTCCTCACACGGAAGGTTTCTTGTCCTTAAAAATGGGAACTATATCAAGTGCTCCCCTTGTGCTCCTCGATAAGCTAATTAAATGATGGTTGCTAATCAAAGAAATCAAAATGTAGCTGATTGATGGCTTGTCATGTCAATTTGTTTTGTCAGCCTGCCTTTCTATAAATTTGTAATGCTGTTTGAATTTATAAATCACACAAGTAAAAATAATACGGTGATTTGATCTATTTAAGTTGTTGCTGGAACAAAAATTATGTTTCTGTTAGAATTATTGGTGTAGCCAGAATGATGTCAGGTATCAATGCAATAAATATAGTTGTACTGCATCAGAGGTTGAACTTTCATCAATTTGTAAATCATTTGCAATGGTTGATATATCCATTATGAAATCACAGAACTTGCTCAAGTAATGTCAATATGCTTTCACAATGGCTTTTGGCAGCCACATGTCTACTCCTTAACAATATTCTAATTGGCATTTACATTGTCAGAATTTCAAGCATATTATGAAGAGGCTACAGGGCGCTATAATTATTTCTTCAGCTTTCCAAACAATACTTGGATATAGTGGATTGATGTCATTATTTTTGAGGTATGATTTCAGATGCTATGCTTTTCTACATGTTAAAAATTTATCACCTCATTTGGAAATCTGAAGGAAGAGGATAATTTTGCATTTTGCACTTACAAAGTGAAATATAATAACAGTTCATTGAATGAGGTGATTCAACTTGCAAAATATATAGCTTAAACAAAGAGAGAGCATGCTTGATATTTTTTTCATTGATGTGGTAGGACTAATCATCTTTTTTTGTAGGAGAAATAATCTATTCGGTAGCATATTTCAAAATTATAACTTGTCTTGTAGTCATATATTTGAAGAACTAACTAGTTAGTTCTTAATGTCACTACAATGAAACATTGTTTTGCAAATCATCTGACATACTTAATTTCAGACATTTTGCAGATCATGCTCAATGACAGTACTTGGTTAATTTCTTTTCTCAGGTTGATCAATCCTGTGGTTGTTGCCCCAACAATTGCTGCTGTGGGACTTTCATTTTACAGTTATGGTTTTCCAATTGTTGGTTACTGTCTTGAGATTGGTGTGGTGCAAATTCTACTGGTTATTATTTTTTCTCTTGTAAGTTTCGTGAGCTGAGCCTGACTGTCAAGTACTGAGTTTGGTTTTTGTTCTCTAATAGAATGTTTCCTTACTATAGTTTACTTGCCAAAATATCTAAAATGCTGTTGCATACATCGTGCAGTATCTTCGAAAGATTTCTGTTCTTGGTCATCGCATATTTCTGATTTATGCAGTAAGTATACATCTCTAAGTATTTATGTTCTAGTCACTTTCTTTTTGCAGCTTTCGTTCTCTCTTTTCATGCATCAGTTTTACTCTCTTTTTTATTGTCCTCATCTTGTTAATTTCCATGCTATGTTGTAGCTGTTTGTGCTTCAGTTCAGCATATAAAAACATTAGCTATTGATTTGAGAGACATGCAACTTATAGATTGATTTCAAATGCTCTTCTGCAATCAATGTAGGACTTCCTATCTAATACCAGGTTATGGTTGAAGGGTAGGATAAGGCAGGATTTTAATTATAGTAGGATTCCTACATTAGTGGCTATGTTGCAGAAGCAGTTGCTGGCAACCAGCTGGAAATTAATAAAACATGGATTCCTATGTAAAAGGATCCCTAGAAATCAGTTAGTCTATTCCTAAACAGGACTAAGCTTCCTATTTGATTTAAGAGAGTAGATTTTCTGATTAATGCAATAAGCAGAAATTTATTCCCCAAAGTACAAGATCTGGAACTCTCTAACGAGGTCCGAAGGTATCAACTGCCTTTGATGAGTTGAATTGTTCTTGCAAAAGTAGGTTCACGAAACAAGAATAAGAGAACTGATCCCTCATTCTAGTGTCATTTTATTGTTCATCATCCAGTGACTCAATCCTTATCTAAGGACCATAACATACCATTTTCATTTGACAAAAACTGATCTAGATGGATCCATTAATGCAAATTGATGCATAACTTTAAGATTGTTTAATAACCCAATTACTTATTGTATTGTGCACCTTCCTCTAATCTTGCTTGCTGTCTAATTGTCATTGCCAGGTTCCACTGGGTCTAGCAATCACGTGGGCAGCTGCTTTCCTTCTGACTGAAACAGGAGCCTATAGTTACAAAGGTTGTGATGCAAATATTCCTGCATCAAATATCTTATCTGACCAGTGCAGAAAGCATGTTTCCAAGATGAAGTACTGTCGAGTAGATACTTCTCACGCACTGAAATCTTCGCCATGGTTTAGGTTTCCTTATCCCTTACAATGGGGTACTCCTGTCTTTGAATGGAAAATGGCTCTTGTTATGTGTGTGGTCTCCATTATTGCATCTGTGGATTCGGTTAGTTTCTTGTCAACAGATTTTTTGAATCTTATATTAGAGATATCTAGATCTTAGAATACATTAGTCTATGAAGCTATTCTTTTTAAATTTCATATATTTTCTACAGCATTTAACTCTGCATTTGAGAATGGCCAAAATAGGGAGGGGTGAAGGGTAGGGTTGACTTTTCTGGCCTTGACCGAGTATATTTCCCCACATATGGCCAAACCAATAATATTGCAACATTTTGATATAGACACATGCTACCCGCTCTTGTACATTATCCCAATGAAATTTCTAGAATGAAGTTCAAATTGTTCATATTTCATTGATTTATTCATTAGACTTGGTCTGGGCAGTAATTTTCTAATATACTCTTATTTCATTGGTCTGTCTTAACAAAAGTGTGGTTATTGAAGAATTTTCCTAGAGAAGTGCCATTTTCTTTTGTTTTGGAGTGAAGGAATGAAAAAGAAAAGGAGCTAAAATTGAGGGAGATTCACAAAAACCTTTTTCTCCAAGATGGAGATAAAGAATTAAAGGGGTGAAAAAGTTGGCAAATATTAAACAATGAGAACAGTGCATGCAGTTCAAGGACAAAAATGTATTCTGCTCTGGGATTTTGTTTCTTGCATTTCCTTTTCAGTCTAATTTCTTGTTTTTCTGTAATGGCATAATTATTTTTTATTCACTTTTTTCCTCAAAATTTCACCTCTTCAAAAACTTTAATCCAGAATATCTTTTTCACATTTTCTCTACTCTTATTTTCTCCTCCATCTTTCTATTCCTCCCTACCTTTTACCCAGTAGAAGGGGTGTGTAGGACTTCATGTTGTCTGAAATTGTGCTTTATACTCTTTATATTTCTCCTACACTTGATTTAGAGTTCCGAAATTTTATAGGTTGCCACTTTTACTAATTCTAGGACTTTAATTGACTTCATAATTAATTTTTTCTCACTCCTTGGAGGTTTCTGTTAGTTATGTCTTGGTAAAATAGGTGGCATTCAATCTTGGCAACTTAAAACAAATTTTTAAATGATCAAAAAATTACTAAAGAAGTAAGCCTTTTATGAGAACCTAGTACACTTACATAGAAAAAAAGCCAGATTGGAAGAAGTGGTTGAGTTTTTTTATGAGCAGCTAATATGATGTTGTGCTAAGTTAGATAAACACCTCCTGAGAATTACTTCGGTTTTCAAATAGGTTGGTTCATATCATGCATCATCTTTGTTGGTGGCATCTAAGCCTCCAACTCCAGGTGTCCTTAGTCGAGGGATTGGCCTTGAAGGACTCTCTAGCGTCATGGCTGGTCTTTGGGGTACTGGAACCGGCTCTACAACTCTAACTGAGAATGTGCACACTATTGCTGTGACTAAAATGGGAAGTCGCCGAGCAATTGAACTAGGAGCATGTGTGCTGATTCTTCTATCCCTAATAGGTAACTCT
Organism: Hura crepitans; assembly: GCA_948208565.1. Lineage (NCBI taxonomy): Eukaryota > Viridiplantae > Streptophyta > Magnoliopsida > Malpighiales > Euphorbiaceae > Hura > Hura crepitans. Next base: position 6,276 of record CANXYI011759033.1, read on the forward strand.
TAACTGTGTTTTTATTTTGGTCAATCATAACACCTTATCTTCTTCATTTGGTGGTCAAGTGTAACAATGTGATAAGTTCTAAATGATATAGTGTTTATAAATTTTGTTATTGATAGGTTGAATAACAATGATGGTGGTCCTATTTCTTTCATTCTATTTTTGGGACTGTTTTGAGGTAGAGTCAACATATGGTCTGTGCTATTGATTTCTTGATGGTGCATTTCAAGGCCTTTGTTTTTCCAAATTCGTTCTGTAAGTTTAAAATTTAGTTCTAACATTCCAATGATTGCCTTGGCAAATGTTGATTGGGAAGACAGATTGTGGGAAATCCATTCCACTATGAAACTTGGTAACGTAGTCTCATTTGATCATATGGTTAAAATTAGAGTCATGGGAAATCTCTCTTGGTGTGGCCAAATTGGCATAATAGCAAAGCTGATTAGATGGTAAAATTTTAAAAATAGTATAAAGTTAAATCTACTTAATGTGCTTATGTTTTATATATTCTCTGGCCTTGGTCAGTGGAAAAATTTGGCATAACAGCAAAGCTGATTAGATGGTAAAATTTTAAAAATAGTATAAAGTTAAATCTACCTAATATGCTTATGTTTTATATATTCCCTGGCCTTGGTCAGTGGAAAAATTTCTTCCTAGAAAAAAGAAACAAGTTAGAAGATCTTTGTTACATATGTGACTTTGGCTTCAAAACATTGAGGTATTTACCAAATTGCATTTGGCATCAGTGAATTGCATAGCCTCTTAAAAATGCTGAATCAACCACAGACCAAGTTGAATCTGAAAATTACTAATGATTATTACTTTGTTTTAGCTAATATTCATTTTCTGATGAAAAACAAAAATCATCTATTTAGGCCTATGCATTTTGCCAAATAGTTTATGTATCACAACCTGAACACCATAAATACATGTTTTGCTGATAGACTTTGCTTTGTACTAGAGGCATCAGTCAAAATATCTGTTTTGGCATTTGAAGTTGGTTACATAAATTGCAATTTACTTTTTGTCTACGATTAACTATCAACAACATTTGCTATTGTTCTCTGTGCCATCATTGCCATCATCATTGTCATTTGGTAACCACTTTTTCCATGGTTTTAATTGCTAAGGGCACAAATTTGACTTGATGCCAAAAGTTTAGAACGTCTGAATTTAAAACCTTATGCACAGGTTGTCGAATTAGGCTTACCTTACCCTTTAGTATTATTTTGGTGTCATAATACTATAGGGTAAGGTCATTCGTACACTCCTCATTTAGAATGTCTGAGTTGTTTGCTTGTATTTATTTAAAGATGTAGAATTTTGCTTATAAAATTATAAAAGAGAACCTGGTGACAAGGCTTTTTGTTTGTTTTCTTGTCCAAGTACTATTCTGTACTTCTACCTAATCATATTTCTATTACACACAGGTAAAGTTGGAGGGTTTATTGCTTCAATTCCAAAAGTAATTGTTGGTGCTCTTCTCTGCTTCATGTGGGCGATGCTTACAGCACTAGGGTTGTCAAATCTACGTTATAGCGAGGCTGGAAGCTCTCGGAATATCATTATAGTAGGGCTGTCTTTATTTTTTTCGCTTTCAGTACCAGCATACTTTCAGCAATATGGCATCTCCCCGAATAGCAACTTGTCTGTACCGAGCTATTTTCATCCATACATTGTGGCCTCTCATGGACCATTCCACAGTAAATCTGGAGGGGTATGCTGCTTGACCATGTGTCTTTTTCTATATAAAAAATTTCATTGTGCTCTTCATAACCAATCTCTTGATCAATGGCTGAATTCTAAAACTGGCGGTTCTATATTCTGGTGTTTGGCTGGATTATCCACTTTTGTCCATGTTCATGTCTTCTTCAGTCACTTTTATCGCAACTGTATTATGTCTTGAAAAAATTGGAATTTCTAGAGAGAGCTCTTCTAATCAGAACATTATTCTCTATTAAGTATAAAGCCCATGTTGTACATCATTTCTCGCCCAGCATTTCTAGTTATTTTCGAACTCCGTATTTGTTGGAAATCTCAAAAGAATCCTGTTGTCAAACTCTCCCTCCAGATACACTATGGTCTAAAATTTTAATTGGAAACCTGCCTTTTTCTGCTTGCCATTGTGACATTCTTGACAATTTCTGGTAAATATGTTTTTGCAGTTGAACTACTTTTTGAACACATCACTATCCATGCATATGGTGATTGCATTCCTTGTGGCTGTTATCCTGGACAACACTGTGCCAGGTAGTCGACAAGAGCGAGGAGTGTACGTATGGTCTGAACGAGAGGCTGCGAGGAGGGAGCCTGCCATAACTAAAGACTACGAGTTACCCTTCAGAGTCGGTCGGGTTTTCAGATGGGTGAAGTGGGTGGGGCTGTGAGAGACTCAAGGAAAGTTTGTTGGTGAGCACTCCATCATTCAGCTCCCAATCATGGGGGGGATGAATCTGCTTTCTTGCTATCCTCCATGTCAGTCTCTTGAGCTTATTATATTGGTATATATATATATATATGAGGGGAAAAGCAATGATTTTTCTTACACGGCTACGCCTTCTAAGGATTGCAGGTCAAGTAGAGATGAGTAATTTGTGTAGATTTTAAGGGGTCCGTAGGGGTCTGTTTGCGTTGTGATTTTTAAAATCATTAACAGGGCATTCTATTCTAGTATTTGAGTCATTGAAATGTAGTAGAGAGATTTCCTATGCTTGAAGAGAATCCTCATCTTGTATATCTTTTCCTCAATTATATTCTTTTGCAATTTCATGCTCCTATTTTTATTTTACATTGTTGTTTTAACTTATTTTATTCCCCTCACCAATTCTGTTGTCATATATAGTCCAGATGAATTCTTTTGGAAGTAACATATAAAAGAAAGAAGCAAAGACTAATTGCTCTAGTCATAGTTCTGATGCTGCAACTACTATTATGAGTACATTTGCCATAAATTATTTTCTCAAATGAATCCTGTGTAATTAGAAAATTATGGATAGTATTAATGTAAGGATGGTTCAAACCGTTCGACACTTACTGAAATTTTACGAATGAAAAAAATCAACAGTGAGAGAACTTTTAAATTTTAGTATCTCAATAATAATAATAATAATAAGAACTAACAATTAGCTATCTAAATGCTCATGTAGATGCATTTATCTGAATTTAACTACTTTAGTTTCTATTCTCCTTTAAAAATAAAAAAATTGACAAAGAAAATGGGACAAATATAAGGTAGGTTTACAATGGTCAAGCAGTCGCTTTTGCCGAGATCAAACGTAGTATTTATAACAACGCCGCGTGTATTGTTGTGAGAGGCTTTTTTTGTGATTTTTATTGTATTCATACGTCTGCAAACATGAAAAACGCTGGCCCTCCAACAAATTAAAAAAAACATGAAAAACACTCTCATTTGTGATTTCTCATACTTCAAATTTAATTTTTTAAATAAATATACAATTGAAAATGTACGAAATAAAATTAAAATAGAAAATTGGATCGAATTAATTAAAAAAATTAAATTATTTAATTTGATTTTTAAAATATATTTAATTTTTTAAAGAGTTATTTCGATTTAATTCAATTATTTTCATTTCTATATCAGACTGATTCAACATACGTCAAAGCAAATGAAAGTGTTAGTTGGGCAGCAAAGTTGATAACATTTTGATGGTAAAGGCAATAGAGGCATATGGTGTAGATGGATAGAGAAGAAAAGAAGGTAGGTAAGAGATGGACCGAACCACCTCCACGCAAAGCTAACATTATTCTGTTAATATAAATACCCCAAACCCCCACACTCTCTTCTCTCTCAGCTTGACGTTCCCTTCCACAGAGAACACCAAGCTTTTAATAACTGCTACTCTTCTCCTCTTCCGATTTCTAATTTTCCTTTCTATTTTTACAAACACCCGAAAATTATAAAGCAATGCAGGCGATTTCCCCTCCCTATCCGGTCAAATCTTTAATCCCGACTCGACGCCGACTTGCCGGTGTTAATCACACCAACAAACTCGTTCTTCATTGTCTCTGCGGCTCCAACTCCGTTCACTTCTCCAACGGTGTCGGCTCAAGCCGAGCTGACTGGCAAAGCTCTTGCGCCATATTAGCTAGCAAGGTTATTTCTCAAGAACAACCTACTGATGAATCCGGTGCGAACAACGGTGGTGCTGACCATGTTGCAGCCGTCAACGGCCACAAGACGTCTATGGACCTTAATTTAGTTCCGCTCAATAAACCTTCTAGTGATGACGTCAACAACAATAAGCCTATGAAGCCTTTGACGATCACGGACCTCTCACCGGCTCCTATGCACGGCTCACAGCTTCGTGTCGCTTACCAAGGAGTTCCCGGTGCTTACTCCGAGGCTGCCGCTGGAAAAGCTTATCCTAACTGTGAAGCTATCCCCTGCGATCAATTTGAGGTGGCTTTTCAGGCGGTGGAGCTCTGGATTGCAGATCGAGCTGTTTTACCGGTTGAGAATTCTTTAGGCGGATCCATTCATAGAAACTACGATTTGCTCCTCCGTCACCGTCTCCACATCGTAGGAGAAGTACAATTACCAGTCCACCACTGTCTCTTAGCTCTCCCCGGCGTTCGCAAGGAGTATGTTACCCGAGTGATTTCTCATCCTCAAGCACTCGCACAATGTGAGTTAACCTTAACCAAACTCGGATTACAAGCCGTCCGCGAGGCAGTAGACGACACAGCCGGCGCAGCGGAGTACATAGCCGCGAACAACCTCTGTGACACGGCAGCGATAGCAAGCGCACGTGCGGCGGAGCTGTACGGACTTCAAATACTGGCGGACGGAATTCAAGACGATTCAAGCAACGTCACAAGGTTCGTGATGCTAGCGCGTGAGCCCATAATTCCGCGAACGGACCGGCCGTTCAAGACGAGCATCGTGTTCGCACACGATAAGGGAACTAGCGTGCTTTTCAAGGTGTTATCGGCGTTTGCCTTCAGGAACATAAGCTTGACCAAGATCGAGTCGCGGCCACATCGGAACCGGCCTATACGGCTGGTGGACGACGCAAATGTAGGGACGGCGAAGCATTTCGAGTACATGTTTTACGTGGATTTCGAGGCGTCGATGGCGGAGGTGAGGGCTCAGAATGCGTTGGCGGAGGTGCAAGAGTTCACGTCTTTCTTGAGGGTGCTGGGCAGCTATCCTATGGACATGACACCGTGGTGCCCCTCCGGAGGAGAGTAGCAACCCATCCATTAAAAAAAAAAAAAAATTAATAGAAAAGAAAAATTCCAAAGAAATTAATTTTATTTTATTTTTTTGGAATTTGTTTCTTCAATTAATTTTAATTTTGAGAATTTTTAATTCAGAAACCACTCATAAAAAATATTTGGGTAAATATATATATATATATGTAAAAAAAAAAAAAGGAGTGTTACGTATAAGAATGTGAATTACCATTGTATGTGATCAGTTGGTGTAATTTGAGAAACCTTGAAGGAAAAGGATATGAAGAAGAAATATATTATAAAAATTTTAGATTATATTTCCTATTTAATTTGTCAAATTATTTCGGAACATGAAAATGCAAATATTTTATTTATTTATTTTGATAATCACTTTGTTTATATATATATATATATATATTAGCTGGCAATGGAAAGCAAAAAGAAGATGGTTTGGGTTACAAAGTCAGAGGTAGTTGGAATGGAAAAGCAGAGAGGACAAGGTAGTTGTCACCTTGTTTAATTTTCGAAATCTAGTAGTCTACATTTTCATTATGATTTTTTTTTTTATGATTATTCATTATTTATATGGTTGTTATTTTCATTATCCATTAATTATAAAAAAATATGATACTTATTCCTATATTGATAGATTTCTAAAATGTTGGCTAAGGCACTAGAAAAATATAATAAGAGTTTTTTTTTTTTTTAATTAGATATATCGGATTTGAGTTCTAATTATTGAACATATTGAGTCAAATATGATATTTATAAAAAAAATAAAGCATATAAACCTTTGTTAAAAAATAATCATTAATAATTAAAAAGAACATTCAAATTCTAGAAAAGATGTTTGAAAATATTAATTTGACGTCTCATAAATTTTGCATGTAAAATACATAATGAACACACATCTATTAAATTATTATGTTTAATTTGCTTACAAAACATTTAATTAATCTAGCTAACCAACGAATTTACAAACTAATTAATACATTATTTAGAAAAAAAACTAAAGATTAATATAGAACTTTAGCTATGAAATGGAGCTTATTCTTTTTTTTTTTTTGATCTTTTGTTTCATATTTTATTATTCTTTAATTGAAGAATAAATAGGAAATAGAGTTTAAATCCAATAAGGAAATGATTTTCAAATAATCCAATTTGATTATCAATTAACCCTTATAATTAAGCTAATATACTCACCAACCAAGACAACTTCTAACATAAAAGTCTCCATTGTTATTGCAAGTCAAGCTTGGAATTATTTAATTTTCTTATTACTTACACCAACCAAACTAATATTAAGACTGAAAATCACTAATTGATTTAATTAGTCATAATGAATTAATTTGTTGCATGTATTTAGATATTTAAGAGCTCATCACTCCACTTATTTCAAATATTTTTTTTTTCTTTGGTTTTAACTAGGAACTTTTTTAGTATTGATTCAGGTACGCTAATACATTTGATATACCGTAGTATTTATCATTCAATTTATATTCTTTAAAATTTGACTATTCACGACCTATAACAAAATTTTAAAAAATAGTAATTTAACAATAAATATCACAATATATTAAATAATCATACTTCTTTTATCAATTGATTTAATGATTTTCAGAGAGATAAAGATTGCAATTGCTTTTCTTTGCATTTATGAGAATTCTTATTGCTTACATATACAAAAAATAATGTCAGTATGCTACAAAAAGTGGTGATGTATTGGTGACCTTAATGACTATAAGATTAATTAATATGCTATTAATGATGATGAATTTGATAATAAGAACAAGGCATGAAACAAAGTTGGGAGGATGATTAATAAATTATGATCATATATTTAAATTATCACGTAAAAATTTTATAATTAATTTAATAATTATATGATCATATATTTTTTATAAAGAGAAATAAGAGAGTTAAAATTTGAATTTAAAATCTTTTTAATATATTAAAATTAAAACTTTACTACTACTGTAATATTTTTTTAAAAAAATTATATAATATATTATTAATTTGATTTATAAATAAATGAAATGATGAAAATTTCGATTCATATTTTAAATAAATGCTTTATTTGAGTGTGTTGTGGTAGGTGAAAGTGTTGGTCGAAATCTACAAATCCATTTATTGTTATTATTATAATTACGAGTGATGCCATCTCTTAGCTGTCGCTGACGCACGTCGGCAATTCCTAACCAATCGTTATTTTTATTTTTAGAAAAATTATATCAAAAATTATTATTTTATTTTCAAAATTTTAATTTTAATTTGTTGGATAATCTATTTTTATAATTAATTAATTTTTAGATATTTAATAAATTTATTCATATTCAGGACAAAAAAAATTGAAGTTGAATATAAATAAGTGATTTGTAATTATAAAATTAAAAATTTTATTATCATGTTAAAAAAATAAACTTAAAATTTAACTTGATTAATAAAAAATTATCAAATAAATTATAAAAATTATTATATTTTTATAATTAATTAATATAATATGCTCAAAAATATTTTCTAAGATTTTATTTCTGTATCTCCTATACATATTGGTAGGTTTAATGGGCTCGGAATTTATGGCATTAATTAATGCTCATCTCATCCCATTAAATTAATTGATGAATAAAATATTTAAAACATTCAAATGGAAAACCCCACAATATCAACACTACTTGTTTTTATTATTATTATTATTATTTACCTTTTTTAGTATTTGAATTCCAAGAGCAAAAGTCACCTAAAAGAACCCAATAATTTTGAATTTGTTATAAAAACTGAAAATTTCTTCTTTAACATATTTTTTAGATTATTTTTTTATTATTCTTTATTCACAATATAATTTATTATTGCAACTATCATAAATTTGCTATTCTTATTTTATTATCATTAATTTTGTTTTATTTTCCTTTTTATATAATTCATTAGATGTTCAATTTTAATTAACTAAATTAATTCGGATTCATTTTGTTTTTTTATAAGAAAGAATACATTTTTACCAAAACACATTTTTTAATACAATTTTATAATTAATTAATTAAATTTTCAATTTTTAAGTCCATTCCTTCAGCCTCATTTTCAGTTTAATAAGTTATTAATCTCTTCTTACATTTGCCAAAAAAATCTCTTCATTAAAAAAAAAAAGTTATTAACAAGTGCTTGAATTGATTGTTTGAAGATACCCATGATTACATTAAATCACATCAATTAATGTATCTATTTATAATTTGAGTTAATAAATATTATAATATAAAAATATTAATTATTAATTTTATAACTTTTAAAACAATTTTTCATACCAATATTTTACTAACAGGCATGACTCATGAAAATTTGAATAAGAATTATGTAAGTATTTTATACTTACAAAAATAATTTACAAAAAACAATCCACCCCACAGTGCATACCCTTATGATTTACGAAGTCATATACCTCTTTATTTTTTTTATAAAAAAATAATATATAACTTCATAAGTCCATTCTTTTACTATTAATTTAATTTTATTAAGTAAAATAGTTTCATGAAAAGTAAAAGGGAAAAGAGAAATTATAAGCCATTCTTGAATTAAGGATCATTAAGGATTTTCTTGAATTTAATAAAAAAAAAAGTAATTAAATAATTTGCTTGTTTTATAAATTCTCCAATAATATTTGGCATTAAACTGCAATCCCCAAACAAATTATTTATTTATTTTTGTTGTATTATTTATTTATGGGCAATGGATGAAATTCCTTTTTTGTTTTTTCTATTATAGAATTTAGTTTTATGTTAGAAAATGGCAAAAAATAAAAAATAAAAGTGGAAAACAGACAATAGAGATAATATCCCATTGGTTTGTGGTTGGTAAACCATATTAGGCTTTTTTGCTTTTTTTTCTCATTACCAACTTTTTTCTATTTATTTAGGGAAAATATTGCTTTTTCAAAGCACCCACAAGACCTACTCTTATTTTAATTAAAAATTGAAATAATTATTAAAAGGAAAAAAGATTAAAATTCTTTATATATTTTAAAATTTTCTTAAATAATTAAAGTCACAATGTTAGGCTTATCCTACAAAATATGGAGTAATTAGTCAATTCGAAATTCAACTATTACATCATAGGTAATGTTTTATAATTTTTTCTCTTTATTTAACATTATGTCACATGTCAATTCTTATTTATTATTTTTTAATGTAATTAAAGATTTTTTTTATTAAATTCAGAAATTTTATGTGGATATTTATTTATTTATTTATTTATCTATATATAATTGGAAAGTGTCATCAACACAAACGATACCATTCAAAGTCACCCATGGTGTCTTGACCACACGGAATCCAATTCACCAACTCTTTTTTTTTTTTTTTAATTGCTTTTTAGTTAAAAGACAGTAAAAAAAAATTAAATACCACTTGCATTCCCTTCTTTGAATGCTCTTTAATACTTAAAGGCAATTTCCAATTCTAGAAAAAGTATATTTTTTTAAACTATTTATTATTTAAATTTTATTAAATCGATTAATTTAAATAAATTTTTAATAATAATTCATATACCTAAATTCAAATTTAAAACTTCTAATTAAAGAAGTTGATAATTCTAACATCACATCATCAAGTTGAATTTAAGTCATATAATACAGTAAACTTAATAGGTGTTTATCCTTATTGGTTTTGTTTTTTATTTATATTTTGATGTATATATACCCACGCTTATATTAATTTATAGAGATGAAATATTTTTTTAAAAAAAATTAAAAAACTAATTTATTTATTTATTTTCTTTGTGTAATCTAATATTTTTTTTATTTAATAGTGATATATGACCGGTAACAATGTTTGTTAAAAACCATGTGGGTAATAATGCCTCACCTAAACATCATTACCGATCTAAATCATAGTTGGTAGATACATTTTTCCTTCTTTTTTTTTTTCCTTCGTTTGTACCGTTTAATCAAGATTGATTAACCATCTTTTAATACTAACTCTGTATGAAGACATCCTACCGTTAATTGAATTCTGTATATCAAGAAGTATTAAAATTGAGTTTTTTCTCGTTTTATTAAAAAAAATAGATACTATCCTTTTATTTTGTTTTGGAAGAAGTAGAAAAAAAAAAGGAAATATTATTTTCTTTTATTTAGATAGAACTTAGAGAAAGAAGTGAAAAAAAAAATAGAAGGTGAAAATCACCATGAATTCATCAAGAATCATGGTTGTTTGATGCGCATGTGTAACATTTGAAATAGACATCTTTCTCTTTCTCATGTCACTACCACCTTCTTTTTAAATTTTAAGTTTCTCCTACATTTTTAAGGCATAAATTATTTTAAACTCTTATTTTCTCTTCTTTTCAATTTTTAGGGTGAGAAAAATTAAATTAAAATTGAAAATTAAATCGAATTCATAACTATTTGTCTACTAAAAACAATTTATTTAGTTTTGATTTATTTAATTTGATTTTTAAAAAAATTAAATTCAATTTTTGAATTGTAAAAACTAAATACACTTAACCAGTCAAATTTTTAAAAACTATATCATTTTAATATTTTTTATATATAAAAAAAATTCAATTTATTTGGTTGAATTTTTTAAGAAATTCAATTAATTCAATTTAATTTTCTACACCTAATTCAATCATTACAATTATATTTAAAAAAAATTCAATCTATTTAATTTAATCAATTTCTAAATTGATCAAATCAACTAAATTCTCACCTCTACTCACTTCAAATGCCCATAAAATTAGGCTATTACTGCTCAAGTAGATGACAAGATAATTTTTCTAAATAAATTGATCTCAAAAAATTTTAAGTTCAAATCCTTACACTTATGAAAATTAATTCTGTTAAACTTCATAATGGTATTTGATAATTGAGCTTGACATCACCAGTCCATCTCTTCCTAAACTATATTGCCTTTCCTTTATCATTAATCTCATATTACCTGCTACCTCTATTTTCGAAAACAAATTAAATGGCTCTTCACATTTAAATCCATTAATACTCTATTCCTATTAATTTTTTTTTCCTTTAACTATAATACTAAGAGCTCATGCTATTTGAAATATTATAACATTTACATCCTAGTGTTTTTTCAAAAGAAAATTAAAAATAACTTAGATTAAATTTTGATAATAATTATAAGACATTTATTTAGTAAGTTTTGAAAACTAGGAATAAGAAATTCTTCAAAAGCCTCAAAATTCCAGAAAGCTCAAGTCCATTGTGGTTTGGATTGAACTTCCCACGGCCCAATATTCTAATTGGTGCATAGCTTACCACATTAGGTGGGCAATATGCACAGTAAATTTTATGATTATAAAAGCAATTATCTTTTTTTTATTAATTCATTGATAATTTCACTTAGTAGTAAAATCACAGCTCTGACATCCCTAATGAACCATCAAATCTGCATCTTTTTCCCTTAATTTTGACTATGAAATATCTGAGAATCAGAATCACCTTTCCACCATTAAAGGGGTTTTGCTGGTTAACAGAATTGTAAAAAAATTAACTTAGAAAAAGATTCCAAAGTACTGTAAGAAAACGAGAAAAACAAAAGGAATAAACAGAGAAATTAACAAAAGAAAAAAGGGGAAAAAAACTCTCCTTCAACTCTCTATACTTTAATTTTTGTCCACATTAAACTCTTATTAAAAAGGCACACATCAAATTTTTGCCTTTTTTATTCCTCAAAAAAGAGTGGGAATGTAAATTGTAATAAAAGTAGAGGTTTAATGTGTAAAATAATAAAAGTATAGGGGCTTGAAATTATATTTTCAACCAAAAGATGAAAAAGAAAAATGAACGCTTCATCTGGCGCCTTAGACCAACTCGGCCATCTCAACAGACACACTATGTTTCAGTTGTTTCTTAATCAAAAAAACAACCGATGAATGCTCCACCCAATCAATCATGTAAGATAGTTTAACTGCTACTGATCATTGGATGAAAGAAAAATGAAAATTGGATCTTTAATATCTTATAGTATGTGGTGTTAGCATGAACACTAGTATAAGGAAAAAAAAAAGTTGAAAAATGAAGCCATTTAACAAATAAAGAGCAATTAAGAGCATAATGACAAAGATCGTCAGAATTAAACCTCTTCAGCACTAATCCTAAGTTATGCATTAACTGGTGAAGGATTTGACAACTCAAATGCCACTAAATGGGACGACATGATACATAAAGTTAGGAGACTTGAAGCTTTCTAATCTAGGTAGGGACTAAACTAAATTAGTAATGGTTGCTGCTGCTTAGTCACCATTGATGATTGGACTAGGCCTCTATGGCTCCATTATTGGTTGATCTAATATAAAGTACTCTTGACGTGCATAATGCATATTCAATTTAACGGTTAAATTTTAATTTTATTTTTTAATATTTTTAAAATCATTAATCTAATATTACTATACAACTAACGTGTATATTAAATTTACTCGAAAAATTTACCACAAAAATAGAAAAAGTATAGCCATTTAACTAATGCATAAAATCCCTTGTCTCTATAAAGATTAAATTATTTAACTTTAGCACCACTTAATAAAAGATAAAAAGTATACCTTTCGAATTTTAAATATTAAATTCTTATACTTTTATTCTGCTGTGTCAAACCCTAGATACGTCTTTCATGGATGTGGCATCACCACATTAAAGTTAGGGGCATATTCCTTGAAGTGACAAAACTACAAAGCAATAGGAAAGTGAATAAGGACAAAAGAGCTTTATCTTTTACTTTTACCATGATTTTGAGTAT